>JAIPRM010000708.1:0-28127 GCA_025469315.1 Stegophylla sp. TES_Ste_2020 | reverse complement strand
ATATTATTAACTTCCTTTGTTCAGAATCGTTTTACTGAAGAAATGATTTATCGTTTCTTTAAAATATAATACGCCCGTCAAGAGAATACCACCCGTCGTGCGAAGTATGTCCGCTTTTTTTTTTTTTATATTTTACACTGCTAGTTTACAATGACTCGAATAAAGAAAAATTAATAAACATCACTGTAAGAACACTGGCTTCTTCACTTCACCCAGAAATGTTCCTGTCTTTTCAAGCATTCAAAAACTCCCTGATATTTCCAGGAGCATAACAACCCTGAATTATTAGTATAATATTCATAGGCAAAATTAAGGGAGGCTTTGGGGAGCTGAAACCCCAAATTAGTTAAAAACCCCATCAAGGTAGAACACTTAGGAGGGGGGGGGAGCAGGATGTAGCAAATTGATATTTAATTAATGAACCACTAATTTAGTTCAAAATGGTGAAATTGGGGAAAGTAATTTTTAATTAATACATTAATAAAAAATTACACTATCATATCAGTTCTTTGTCCATTTATACTCTTTCACTTGCTATATAAAAATACATTTTGTTCAATAACTTCTAATAAAATGATAAATTATTAATACAAGTTACCAGTGATTTAAGGAACTTATTATTAAAAGTTCAAATCAATATTTACCTGACAAGAGCTATGAACAACTTTGCGTTGACCAGATTCTCTAGAATCTCTAGAATCCCTAGAATTTGACCATTTTACTGAATGAACAACCATTTTCTATAAAAGAGAAAATAATATTATTAAAGGTAACAATATTGATAAAAACTATAAATAATAACTTACTTCCGGACTAATCCGATCATGGTTTGTTCTATATTCATCTCTACTTCGTCTATCTTTAGGAGACCTAGTATAATCTAAAATAATAAATACCTTTATAAATATTTGATTATAATAAAACAATAAATACCATTGGAGTATACACAATAATGACTAAACTTAGGGACTTCTAGAATTTGCATATTTTTTTGTTTTAAAGATTATTAAAATAGCAAGTGAAATATACTGCTTATACTTAATACAAAGAATCTAAATCTAAAATTTAACTTTGTTTATATTTGCATATTTTTCAGTTTTTGCTTATTAGAGCATATTTTAGCTTTGAAGTGCTATAGAAGGCCATATATATAGTCATATATTATTGTGTGCCACACGTCTTTCGATTTACATTGATCTAATTAATACACTCTGATGTGAAACAGCAAAGTTGAGTGCTGTCATAAGATGGTTTTAATATTTTATTTAATTATGAAATGGGATCTATACATTTTATTTTACTCACAGGTAAATGAAATATTTATCACAGAGAAAAACATAAATTATTGAATCCCACAAACAGCATTGAGTTTGGTAAATAACTTTTCAGAAATGTCTAATAGTATAGTGTAATTTTCAAGGTTAATAAAAAGCAAATTTATTTACAACTCATTGTTCTGTTTTATATTTCAGCCTCAAAAACAAGCATTGACTCTGATCAATAATTTTTCAGAAATTTTTATATAAATACGATTATCATTTTGTATTTAATAAAACAAATATTTATATACCAGGTCAATTGTTTAGAACAGTGATTCTTAACTTTTTTCAAATAATGAAACATTAAACATTTTTTAAAATTTTGTGGAACACAATGATTTTTCACAGTTGTACACATTTTATAACTGACCAATGTCCAGACAAGATTAAAAAATTTGGAAGGCTAACATGATTAATTTAACCCTTCCCTCTTAATGGCATTAATTTTAGGCAATTTATCAAAAATCTGGAGGGCAACAAATGAATTTTAGGGACTAAGACTTCAAACCCTCTTACTTCCTCCTATATGTGTCTCATACTGTGTGTTTAAGGAAATCAATAAAAATGTCATTTATTTAATGGATTTTACATTCTGATCGAAGCAAAAAAGCTAATGTTTTTACAATTATGTTTATTTTTTTTTCTCTTTCTGGAAACATATTTTGGTATAAAAATACATGTCCAAAAGTTTTGATCAGTATTTCTATAGAACTGGAATCGTACCCAGATGGTACTATAGAGAGGTCGTTTTTCCAATTTCTCAATACACATAATGCGACTAGGGACTTAACCACTAAAAATAGTTACGAAATATTACTTAAAAATTTCAAAAAGATTTGATCAATTTTGTGTTAAGTACAGCATTTTGAAATATTCTTATTTTTTGTCAGTTTTTATGTAATATAATTTTTGATTTTTGACATTAAGACTTGAAAATTTAATATGATCTCACTGACATATATGTCTAATTGACCTGAAAAAATCTCAAAAATTGTTGGTCATCTTTTTTTTTATACCCTTTTCAAGCTAGATAGAAAATTTTATTGCGAATATTTTGGCGCAATAAAATTTCTTACGGAAGAATAATTAAACATTTTACAAGGATTTGAATAAAAAAAAAAATAGGAGAAAATACAGACAGATATTACGAAATATCTATAGATGGGTTATAAATTGTTGCTGAAAGTTGATAATGTTTTATTGCATCTTATGTATTTTTTGATGCTGATACGAGGTGTATTAAAATCCAAGTGAAACAATAGTTTTCTAACTATTTTATTCTATTTTGAAAATTCAATATTTTTGGTTATTACACTAAATACTTTTATTTAAATTCAAACATAGACAATAAAGTGAGAAATATTTTGATGCAAGAAAATTTTGAAAATTTGAAGAAAAAATATTTGGGGATTATTTCTAATACTTTTTTCAATTCAGTTTTAAATTTTGGTAAAACACTTATTTCAAGTTCTCGTTCTCAGAACATTGGTTAAGAACCACTGGTTTAAAGCATATTTTAGTGCACATTTAGTCGTTTTTAAAACATAATTTTGGTGTTTTTTTTTTTTAGAGTCCCTAAGCCTAATAATGACATATGTATATTATCTCTATTGACAAAATGCAGTTACTGAAAATTTCAAATAATGTTTAGGAACCTTTAGTTTTAGTTTTCTGATGAGGTTACAATTAAATTATATGAATAAATAAAGCTTTAATGTTTTATTGGTATTTATATAAATGACCAAATTTATTACTTGACATACATTTTTGAAGAATTTATTTATAATAAGAGTGCTGAGCTACATAAAAAGAAAAATAATTTCTACTAAACAAACTGTGTTCATTAGTTTAAATAAAAAATAATCCCATTTTTTTATAGGTGATAAATTAGTATCATTCTTTAATTATTTATATTGTATGACTTTTAATGTAAAACAATAGACCCACGTAAAAACAAAACATTAAAATTAAATACACCTAAAATTAATACATTATTTTCTTTTATAATTAAATAGTTTTAAATTTATTTTGTACATTAATAAGCATAAAATATAAAATTAAATTATTGAAGTTAGTTAATATTTATTATTCTTTATGATCTACTTGATTTAGCAGGCAGGCCATATCTTAATTTGTGCCTTCAATAATTTGAATTAAAAAAAATAGTTATAAATGTACAAAATAAAATATAAATTAAAAATCATTTAAATATATTTTATTCATAAATACTAAATTAAGTAAACAATTTTTTTAATGCAATTTATCATGATTTCAATTGATATTTTAGATGCATTTTTATATTAAAACAGTATAAAAAATTTTTTTATAAAATATTGATATTATATTTAAATAAATTTAATTCAAAATTGAACCAAAATATTTGTTTAAGTAATAAATCAAATCTAATTTAAGAAATTTTTAATTAAAAAATCAAATTATTTAAGTTAACTGATTGTAATATTAAAAGCAAGTGTATTTGATAAAATTCAATAATTTAAAGAGCTCTTATTTTCTAATTGTGAATAAATATATAAAAATAATAATTATATAAGATTTTGAATTGTCAAATAATGATTTTATGCAGTCTCAACTCGAACAACAACCAATTAGGTATTTATAAAATAATAACCATAATTAATTAATAATTAAATGAAAAATATAATAAAAAATGTCAGTGTGGAAGGATTTAATTACCTTAAAAAGGTTATATTATAGATACTTATATTGTTATCTTGCAAAAAGGCTTACCAGAATATTTATCACTATTTCTAGATTTATAGTCTCGAGAATCTCTCTCCTTATCTCTGTGACTTTTTTGAGAGTGATAAGAACTTTTGCTAGAATATGATCGATCTCGTGATGGGCTACCTCGACCAGGACTTGGATACGATGTACCATTTCCTCTAACACTGCCATATTTTTGGTCACTGGTGGAGTTTTTTGAAACTATGTATTTTGAATTCTAAAATATAATTTAAGTGTATTAGCATATAGAACAATAACACACAATTTTAAGTCAATTAAATATTTATGTCTTTAAGTAATTTACTCTAGTAATAAGAATAAAAGATAAATATTTCCTTTTTTTTTAAAGGAGTCAAATAATTGACCAATTTAAAATAATTTATTAATATTAGTAAATAAGGTAAGACGTAAATTATCATTTACGTGCTCATATTAAAAATCTCTAATAATCATTATTTAAGGATAAAAGGCAGAAAGTTCCAAAATGTTTTTTTTTTTTTTTGATTTATTAATATCTAAATAACCCTAGATTCTTTCATAAATTCTACATTCTTATTGCAGTGATTTTTTCTTAGAATCCACTAAAGGTCTAGATAAAATCACAAGAAGTTAATCTCAAAACAAGATAATATGATAGAGAAATTGTTTCTATAATAATTTACCTACTAATCACTATTATATCATAAAATAAAAACTTATATTGGGTTAATTTCTTAATGTAGACAAACGTTGGTATGATAAAAAAACTTGAGGAGGTTAATGATAATTTATTTGGTTTAGTCCCCCTAAAGATATTAACTTTATGCAATTTATAAATTCTGGGAGGCTTTAAGTGGTTTTGGGAGAATTAGTATCCCAAAGCCACCTTAATTGTGTCTAATAAAAATGTATGCACTGTCAATTTAAATTAATGTAAACTGTTATAAGATTTGGCGTAGAATAACAATTTCTTTGTTATTTAACTCAATAAAATCAACAGATCAAAAACTGAGTAATATAATATTTATATACAGCGTATCCCAGTTTGACAAATGCAAACTTTTGTTCTATTAATAATTTTTAACTTATTTGAAATTTTATACTATAGTTTTAGAAAAACTTAAAATAGCCATTTTGTGAACCTTATTTTCAGAAAAATTGGTGCTTAGCCTCTTATAAAGATTAATCTGTTAATTTTTTACAATTTTTTTATATTTGTGAATAATTTAATAATTTTGTCAAATATGTCATAATAATGGTAATACTATGACGTTAATGATATTATTATGACTTATTTAACAAAAGGTATTTTAAAATTATTCACCAACTTAAAATTATTATAGAAAATTAATGGATTATTAAGTGAACCTTTATTTGAGATTTAAGGACAAATATTTATCTAAAAATCAGATTCATAAAATGGCTATTTTGAATTTTTTTTTTTTTTTTTAATTATAGTATAGTATAAAATTTGGGTCTTAAAGAAAAAAAAAATATTATATGTTATTGCTATAGTAATTATTAAAAAAAAATAAAAATTATTAATAGAACAAAAGTTTTTGTATTTGTCAAATCGTACTAGGACACACAGTATTATGTATAAATAATATTCATTTATCAATTAAAATAAAAAATATTTAATCATTTTACAGAACAATTACATGAAAGTATAGGTTGAGTAACGTTTCAATAGGTTATGCAAGTTGGGATCAATATAAAAATTGGATGAAAATCCATAAATAATATTAATTTATGGCATAATTGTGAAAATTAGTATACATATATTACATGCAAATTTTAAACAGTTACCAACAAAAAAATAAATAAAAAATAGGTAGTGAAATGTTTAACCAAAATACTACCTATTTAATTTATACATTATTTTCTTTTAACATAAGATATAATGAAAGTTATCATCAATTTATAAGTTATAGATAATATTTTGACTTTTTAAACATATTCGAAAAGTTATGAAATATAACTCGATTGCAGGATTATGCTAGTTTTTGTTTAAAATTGGTATTTTATATTGATAATAATTTAGTACTTTATTTTGAATAACAATTTCCTATGAATACTACGAACCAATATTTTGAAGGACACAATTGTGTATCAATATAATTATCACTAGATCCAATATTTACCTGATACTGATGGGACGGGTTCTTGTCATAATACCTATAAGCAAAAGTAGTTAATTACATGTCAATGTTTAAATAATTTAGAATAACATTATTCGCATAATTATTGTAAGTAGGCCTTACCCATCACTAATTCTTTGGAGTTTCCTCGCATGCATTACCATCAATGCCGATTATCTATAAAAATTCACCGTCCGGCAATGGATTTATATCGTAAACGATAAATGTAGGCGGACGTGTCAGTAGTTTTCAGGCTTAATCAGACATACACTTTTTAATCTGAACCGGACGCCATCAAATAATGAGACCAATGGAAAAATGTAATAAAATGGAGTGAAAAGGAAAAACATTTAGACAGGGTGAAGATGCTGTCAGAAGAATGGAGGGGGCTTGTCATCCATAGGAAATGTACGCACGCCCATTGGTGGGTTTTGAAATCAGCTGCTGTCATCTTACAGTGCAAACAATAGATAGTGAAATTTTTTTAAGTATTAATTTAAAATTTATTTAATTCAGATAATTTGATTGTGAAAATTAAGTATTAAAAATAAGTCACTTATTCTTCTCATACGATTTCCAAGATTTATTCGAAATATAACCGATACCAGAAATTAATTTATTATTGTTCAGTTTGCAACCATGGTATATTCGTAATAATTTTGTTTATGCAAAATTAGTCCTTGAAAAAATGGCAATAATTTGATTAAAAAAGTAAATAAATGTTCTTTAAAATTTCTCTTATGCCTTCATCAATTAAATATTATTTATAATTGGTCTTTTCTTTATAGTCAGTTGTAATACTTCAGACCATTTTAACTATGGTAGATGTACCTGTTCAGGAAATGATGAAAAATACATTTGCTTGGCACAACAAGAATGGTTACAAGTCAGGCAAAACGTAATTTAACCAAAATAGAGCACAATTTGATTATTAAATCTTGTTTTTATTTTACCTAGGTATAATTTATTGAATTACTTTACAAGTAATGATGATTCACATACCAAGTACCTTCATTATCAAATGACCAAACCATTGTCTATTCAAGTAAGTCAATGGCTTTCATACAACTTATTTTTTAAGACAACCAATAGGACAAAAACAAAATTCGGCATAAATGCAGTTTAGTTCCCAGTTGCATTTTTTAAAATATTTATTAGAAATTTATGCATTTCCTAATACTGAAAACAATGGTGAAGACAGATTTTAGGAGTTAAAATTATTTTTGAAGTTATAACCTTAAAGTTAATTTACTTAATTTTAAAAATAAAGTCCTGTAACTTTGTGAATTTTGACGTTAAAAATTTTATTTTTCTTTAAATGTGTTTATATTTTTGGTTTAATCAAATGCTGAAAACAGAAATTGAATATTGAATTTTTAAAGTTGTGAGCAAAAAAATATGTATGGGCCGATACCATTTTTTACCGATATCTGGTATTTCAAATTATACAACTGACCGAGTTTTTTTTAAAACATTTTTGGTAGTTTTTTTCAAAAAAAAGAAATGTTTGAATATATTTCACTATTTTTATTAAACATTATCAAGTAAATATTGCTTAGGCCTATGATCTTTGTAATGAAATTAACATATCGCTAGGAATATATCCCATATTTTTTTTAATAGCCTATAAGATTAAATTATGCATAGCAGTCCATTGTTGAAATTTTGAAAATTTATATAAATAAATGCCACATAAATACTAAATAATATACAATAAAAAAAAAAAGTATAGGCAAGATAGCCAGACATATTTTGCTCCTCAGGTGAGATACTCTTGTTTGGCGTGTAGATTTTTAAAGATATGATAAATTATTTCTTGAATAAGACGATTCTGAACGAAGGAAGTTAATAATATAAATACAGTAATAGTCATAATTTTCAACATACTTAATGAGAGTATCTGACCCAACGTGCGAAGAATATGTCCGGTTTTCTTGTCTATACTTTACTTTACTTTTTCTATGTTTAATAAATAAAAAATAAAGTGTTCAAAAAACATCCAATATTTTTTTCACATTTTCAAAATTTTCTTGTATCAAAATGTTTCTTTTACTAATGTCTATCTATGTTTAAATTTTTATTAGGGTTGGATAAAAAAATTATGGCTTTTGAGTTATTTTTTGTCAAAGTTTGGGTAGTTTCCTCCCTCCCTCCCCCCCCAAAAAAAAAAAAAAAATTAAGAATAAAGAAATTCAAAAATTACCTCTCTAAATTACCAACTTAAGTCAAATCCGGTCTCATAAAGTTACTGATTAAAACTTTGAACAAGTATTTCTATATAAAAAAGTCACATCTCGGGTGAGACTCTTGATGGGTGTGTTGAATTTTAAAGAAACGATAAATCATTTTTGAAGAATTGAACTTAAATTGAACTACAAATTATTTTGTTACATACAACATTTACGAAAAACGAAAATTAATTTTCATATATTCACATACACTTAATGAATATTCCATAAAAAATTTCAAATTACAATAAGATATAACCATCATAATTAAATAAAATTAAATAATGCTGCTCTAATTATTGTAAATCAACATTTATGCACTATAACATAATTTGTACCAATGTTTTTCATGGCACCTTTGGTCTGTCATGGTTGATATATATGCGAAATATTTATTTTACCGGGTAAGATTCCATCTACTCGATACCATCAAATTTTAAAACTGACATCTTATCCACTGCGCCACAATAACAGTGTTGAAAACGGTTGAACTAGTAGGTATTTAATTTAGTAACCGAAAGTTTTGAATTTTCAAAATAGAATAAAATATTTAGAAAACTAATGATGCACTAATGTGGATTATAATTCACACTTTCGTATTTATCTTTGAAAATACATAAGTAGACGAAAAAACATTACCTACCTATATATTATTAACTCAAAATAATTTCCAATGTTTCAAAATATTCTTATTAATGAACAACACGGTTTTCAATCGGGTTGATCTACTGTCACTAACTTAGCTATTTTCAAACAAAATGTCTTAGACTCATTCTTGATAAAATCACAAACAGGTGTCATTTATACAGATTTTAATAAAACATTTGATCAAATTGATCATCAATTATTAACTCTAAAATTAAATTAAATGTACAGTATTTATTGATTTATTTATGACCCTCTTTTTTCATGGTTTTCATCTTTTTTATGAAACAGATTACAAATTATTAAGTATGATAACTTTTTATCTATACCCACCCACATTAACTCTGGTGTACCCCAAGGAGACCATATTTCTCCATTATTATTTTTATTATTCATTAATGATATTAATTCATAATAAAATAATCTAATATACCTATTACTTCTAGCTGATGACGCCAAAATCTATAAAACTATTAATTCTATTAATGATGCTTTAAAATTACAATAAGACTTAGATAATTTTTGCAGTTGGTGCTTACAAAACGGTATGGAATTAAATTTAAGTAAATGTTCTGTAATAACCTTTTCACACAAAAAAAACTCTCTTACATACAATTATAATTTATTAGCACATTCACTTAAATGTACATCACTCATCAACGATTTAGGCATTTATTTTGATACAAAATTAACATTCAATGATCATATTAATAAAATATAAAATAAAGCAGCTTCCAAATTAGATTTCCTTAAATGATATTGCTCGGAATTTTATAACCCATTTGCTTTGAAAAATATATATTACTCTTTAGTTAGATCTCAATTGGAATATTCTGTACTAATTTGGTCCCCAAACACTAACCTCTATTCAAACTTTTGAATCTATACAAAACTCATTTTTACGATTTCTTTCTTTTAAATGCAGAGTAGATAGACCACCTCATTCTGGTTATAATGGGATTTTAGGATTTTTTAATATGTCTTCTTTAAAAAATTGTAGAAATTATCTTATCTTAAATTTTCTATTTAAATTACTTAATAATGAAGTAGATTGTGGTCAATCACTAGAAAACCTTAATTTTAAAATTAATATCACTAAAACTAGAAATAGTTACTTATTTTCTTAAAAAACATAAAAACCAATTATTTACTATTTTCACCTACAAACATACTCATGTCAATTGGTAATTCGACACATTTAGATCTATTTTCCTGTAACATAAATGATATTAAAAAGCATTTATAAATTTGCTTAATCGTATTATATATTACCAATGGGAATACTGTGAATTTGTATTACCTATTATTTGTTGTAATTTTTGAATCTTGTTATTTTATTTTATTGTATTTTTATTTTTTATTTATATATTTGTTTTTGTTTTTATACTTTTCTCGTTACATACATTTATTATTTAATTTATTCACTTAATCATTTTGAAACACCTTAAAAACACCTTTGAATATACTATACATAATTTATACATAATTAATAATTATTATTTATACTCTTATTTAAATTTATCAAAATACTTTATATGACTGTCATATTTGTACACAGATTGTAAATAGAGTTTTTGCTCCGTATATTAATAATAAATAAATAAATAAATAAATATGGTGCTCCTGGTGTACTACAATTTAGAAATAAGATATTTTTGAAGTAATAACAAACCATATAGATATTTATCATGAACTAACTAAATTAGGATTTAAGATTAATATTTTATTGAAGGATTATTCATTAAATCATTTTTAAATAAGAAGTATAAAACTAATTGTTATTTTACACATCAGTACCTTATTTTATGAGTAGCCGTAAGGAATTTTCGAGGGATGGGGTGATTAGTTTTATATTAATCAACTTAATGTGGTGGTCATAAGGTAATACATAAATCTTCCACCTGTGCTTCAAGGCACAGGTGGAAATTTTATACACTGTGAAAAATATCTGGAAAATAAAAGAATTTTAAAAGTGAAAAATTATGGCATCCTTGGTTAGATTTTGTTTTTAATTTTAATATATATAACATTGATTAATTTATATTATTGCTTGATATTTTTTTTATCATATTTACTCGTGTTTGTTTTAGACCCAACATGATTCTCCATGTAAAAGTGATTTTACACCTCAACCATTTTATCACATTCATCAGGTATTTAAGAATTAAGTTAATTTAGTTAATGAATATTATTTTTGTATTGGACTTAAAAATGATAATCATAACAAGTTTTATTTTTATTATATTTGTGCTAAATTTTTGTGTTTAACAAATTATTCTCCATACTCATATTTACAAAAAATAAATAAATTTAAAAATGCTGGACGAACTTTGCACCTTGGGTTTTCTTCCCTCCCTGAGTATCACTCTTGTGGGTTTATCCCATTTTAAAGAAACAATAAATCACTTCTTCAATAAGACAGTTTTAAGTAAAGCTTCAGTTTATTTATTAAAATAAAGTAAATTAAAGGCAAGAAAGCCGGACATACTTCGTACCACGGATATTCTTCGCTCTTCGGGTCAGATACATTTGGTGGGTTTGTGGAATTTTAAAGAAATGATAAATCATATCTCCAATAAGATGATCAGATTCTGAACGAAAAAAGTTACTATTATGAAGATCAATAACGGTTGTAATTTTTAACATACTTACCTCAAGTATTTGACCTGAAGAGCGAGGAATATCCGTGGTGCAAATTATGTCCAGCTTTCTTGCCCTTACTTTACTTTACTTTTTTTTTTTTAATCTAATAAATAAAGGAAAAAATATTTTACGAGAAAAAAAATATTAAAAAATGTTCAAATTTTTTTTTTCACATTTTCAAAATTTTCTTGCGACAAAATGTTTCTTATATTATTATTTATCTATGTTTTTAATTTTCATAAAGTTCGGATCAAAAAATGATGGTTTTCAAACCTTTTCTGTCAAATTTTGGGTTTTTTTTCAAAAAAAAAAGGAAGAATTGAGAAATTCAACATATGACCTCTTTAAGCACCAACTACCAACTAGACGAAAATCCGGTTTCAAAAAGTTACTGATTGATTTTTGGACAAGTAGATCTATACAATAAAGTGTTTACAGAAAAAAATAAAAAAATAAACATCATTGTTAAAACATTAGCTTCTTCACTTTGTTCAGAATCTAAAAGTAAATTTAATGAGAAAAAAATGAAAAATTCCAAAAAATTTTTTACATTTTCAAAATTTTTTTGTGCTAAAATATTTGTTCTGTTATTATCTATTTATATTAAAATTTTCATAAAGTTTGGTTTAAAAATTGATAATGTTCGAGTTTTTTTTTTTTTTTTTAATTTTGAGGAGTTTTTCTTAAATTTTGAGAAAACTATTGAGAATTTCCAAAAAATAACCCCTCGAGAGTCAGAATTCTAATAGTTTGTTTTTTAGGATTCAAGAATTACTCAGAAGTCTAGTCCAACACCAGTGAGATTTAGTCCACGAATGGGTTCTAATGCTATCAATTATGCTCGTTCAACTGTTACAAATCGTGTTTCAATTACACCGAATATGTCACCTAGTAACAACTCTACTATTGAACAGTCAATATCAAAAATTAGTGCAATGTTTCCTACAGCTTCGGAATCACATATTAAAGTTTTATTAAATAAGTAATTTAGCATTTATAATATTATTCAATTATTATTTAAATATTATGTTCATCAAACTCTTTTAGATATCATAACAGGGAAGCTGTTGTTATAAGTGCTTTGCAAGTAGAAAAGCATCCAATAGCTACACCTGGACCGTATACTCCACCGTCAGTTTGTCGTCATTATATGTTACAAGCTAATCCATCACCCATGGCTAGTCCACTATCCAAACCTGCTCATTATTCACCAAAAATGAAATTGAGGTAATCCTTTTTTATAACATCATATTATTTTTTAATTGAAGATCTTTTGCATATTTTTTTAAATAGATTATTATTATTATTGTTTATTATTATTTTTTTAATTATTATTTTTTTTAAAAATTGCATAAAATATTATACTCACTACAGGCACGTACACAAAATAAATTTTCGGGGGGTGTTCCTCATAAAATAGTAGTATTATACGTACAATGTACATATATAAAATGACTGAACAACGCTGCAATTAAGAAATTTCGGGGAGGGTTTGAACCCCTAAAACCCCCCCTTGTATACGTGCCTGACTCACTAAGTGTACTTATATATATTTTACTTTTATTCAAGTCTTCTCATATGTATTTGTATAGTTGTATACCAGTGATTCTCAACCGGTGTGCCGCGGCACACTATTGTGTCGTGAAATCAACTAAGAGTGCCGCAAAAAATGTCTGATGTTTGTGATTGTAATTATTATATTTTTGTCAGTTGTGTGTGCGTTGGCGAGTTTAACATTTATTCGATTAATAATATTTGTTATGATAACTATGCTTGTATATTTAGTTTATTTTACACAAGTTCTCATCTCTTATACCAACGTCCTAGTAGACTATTAATCATTCAAATTATTACACAAATTGATAAAACTATGACTTTTAAATGCCAACCAATTGTGTAGATTATACAATATATGTGTAAGCAAAGTGTACAGTGTACAGTTTTAACTCAGCTGGATGTCTTTGCACGTAGCGATGACTATTGTCCTCTTATGATTACCAAAGTAGTTGTCTAATGTGTGAGTGTGCCGCAAAATTTTGTAATTTTAATAGTGTGTGTGTATCAAAAAAGGTTGAGAACCACTCTTGTATACATATATATATATATATATTTGTATAGCTTAATTCATATATGTTTTCTTAAATAATATTAAGAATTATTATTAGTGAATATTAAATCATATATGATATGAAATATTGCATATTTTTGTGAATATCCATTCTAATCTATAAGTATGTAATAATTCATTATTTGTCAGTTGATTTTTAAATGAATGATTAGTGATTGAAAACTACCTTATCATGTATATCTTATTATTTACATTATTATTTTAGAAAATTTGAAAATTATTTTTTTACCGATTCCCCAGTATAAAACGAGATTATTGATTATTAATACCAATATTATAAACAGAATTATTGTCTTTGTGAATGTGTTTGTTGCGAGGCTTACATTTTGAATATTTTGCCTTTATTTTTATTTTTAGCATGAATTTTATTTTTGTTGTTTCAGTATATGTAGTTAAATTGATAATTGTCTGATGTAATTAGACGATAGAAACTGTTTTTTTTTTGGGCAAAATTTTACAATGATGGATGTATTTTGTAGCATGAATTGGTAAGTAATTTTATTTGTATTATTTGTGAGTAATATTCAATACTCATATGATTAAATTATAATATTTTAAGTGTCCAGTTTATAAATGTTTACATTGTACTTTTTTTTTTTTTATAGATATTTAAAAAGTGTATTTCCAGTAGTTGAAGAAACTGTTCTTTTGGATACATTATGTAGTGCTGATAATAATGTTAATCAAGCTACTGAGACATTATTAACTATGGGATTTAATAAACAGCATAACATTAAAACCATTGTACCTAGACTTCCAAGGGTTACATTAACAAACAATGAAAATGATTATGAAGAAGATGATATGTTTTGGTTACGAAGAAAAGTTTGTAATAATTATGATACAACTAAATCTACTTGTTCTTCTTGGCCAATGTCCTCTGATATAGCATCAACACCAATAAAAATGATAAATGTTGATGAACAAATGAAAAGTAAAAATTATATATGATTTGCATTTAAAATAATTTTATTTTTAATAATTGTTATTTCTTAGTTAAACAAAGATTGCATGAAAAATTTAATGACCAAGAAGAAAAGATAATAGTTTTCGCATTAGAAAGTACAGATTATAATGAAGTATTGGCATATCAAATTCTTAATAATCATCTAGATAATGAATCTAAAGCAAAGGATAAAATTGATGGGTAATACAATTATATATATATATAAGTTAATTGTTATTAATGTCTTTGTCAAGTTAACAATTAATTTCAAGTTTTTTACACATAACTTTCTGTAGAAAAATAATGAATAATTTAGTTTAATATTATTATTATTTCATTTTAGTAAACCCAAAAAAGAAAATTGTACTAATGAAACATGCAATGACAATATTATAATGTGCCAAAACGTTTCAAGCAACTCAGAAGCGGTTGAAAATTCTCACTGGTAAAGAACTAGTAATATTAGAAAATAAAACTGAAATAACATGCATGTACAATTTTATGCATTTCTAGACAAATTAACAATATTGATAAAATAAAAAAAAAATTTAACTGGTCCACATCAGCGTTTTCCAAACTCTGTGCTGCAAGTGATTCTCAGGGACTAGTTCTTGTATCTAACAATGTATATTACTTTGCTTCACATTTTAATGAATCTATATTTTGATAAATACACATATATTTTTGTTATTATTTTGTTTGCACTATCTAAATTTGAATATTGAATATACATTATATTGATTCAATCTTTTATCAAAACTAGAAGCTTTCACTACAATAAAATATGACGTCTTTATAGACACGGTTTCAGATAGCCACTGTCAAGTGTCATTTAGGCAACTTTCTTAACTCTGGACTCAGTTGGGGAAAGACTTTGATATTAAATTCAACATTTTATTAGTGTTATTGTTTTTTAGTACTTTTTAATTCTGTTCTTTTGAGATATATGTCAACTAAAACTAAATATCAAACTCATTTGGATAATGAAGACAATAATCTGCGTCTTCAACTGACATTAGCTGTGACAATGAACATTCATAAATTGTACCATAAAAAGCAGGCGCCATTCAAATTAATTTTAAGTGTACATTTGACTAGATGTTCAAATTAAAGATTTTAAACATAAAATTAATATTGTTTCTCCATTTCATATTTGACAATAGTTTACTTTATAAATAAAAAAAAATGTTATATACTTTGAACCATTGGTGTTCTTTGTTTCTTATGTGGGTTACTCTTGATGGATGTATTGAATTAAAAAATACGATAAATCATTTCTTTAATAAAACAATTTTGATTAGAACTTTAGTTTATACACAATGTTAATAGTGAGTTTTATAAAGAACAAATACACTTATTAAATATTTTCTTTCACCAAAACATTTTCATATTATTGTCTATTTATGTTTAAATTTTCATTAAGTTGGGATTAAAAAAAAAGTTTTGTCAAATTTTGGGAAAACTATTGAGAATTTCAAAAAACAATCTTTAAAGTACTATCTAGATTCAAATTTAGATTTTAGAAGTTACTAGTCAAAACTTTTGAACACGTTTTTCTACAAAAAAAAGTGTTATCAGAAAAAAAAATGTATTAGTAAATATCATTGTATAAATACTAGCTTCTTTGCTCCACTCTGAATCTAAAACACATTTTTGTTCATTCATTAATACATGTGTCATAGATAGATTAAGCTGAACATTAAATAAATATCGGGACTCCATGAAAAATAATTGAATTGCTTCAAAAAAGGCTCCATTGCTATAACGTTTGGAAACCGCTGGTGTACATGTATAAACTCTTAATTCAGTAACATAATCCTTGTATATATAATTGTATATGAAGAATAAAATTTGTTGCATATTGAGCATAAATTAAAAACACATTAATTACTATTAGGTATTAAATAAAAATAATAAGAAATTTGAAAATCATAATATAAATTTATGTTATGTAATGTCATAGTTCCGGGTGTGGCTTACCTGTCCAAATGTCTTGTGTTCGAAAATATTTGTTCGAATGACCAAGTGTTTGAAAATGTGTGTTAGAAAAGTCATTTATTAAAAAAAAATATATGTTCAAAAAGTCTCTTAATTGGAAATATAAATTAAGTGAAAAAAAAGTTTGTGTGAATTAAAATTAAAATAAATATTTATAATGATACATTATAGGCAATATATTTCAAAAATTTTAGCTCATCTAAGTTAATGTCATCATAAATTTATTGTTGAATATGTTCTATTTTAAGCATCAATGTTCTTTTTTTTTCTTTTTTTTTTTTTTAATTTACCTTAACTTATATGAGCTAGATCATATCACCCAACAGCGGCCAGGGAGATGGGCAATTGAAAGGGTACAACAAGACCAACAGCAGCCAATTATTAATTTTTTTAAAATTAATTTATATTTTTCAACTGATAATTTTTCAAATAAATAACTTTTCTAACACACACATTTTTACAACACTTGGATATTCTAACAAATTTTTTTGAACGCATTACTTTCAAACACAAGATATTTGAACGGGTAACAAGCACCTGTTCCCAACCCATGAGCTGCTAGTAATATAGTACTAGGCTGTAAATGCTGGTGAAGGGTCTAAGTCAGAAGTCAGAAATCTGGATCTTTAGGATATGCATTAACTGACTTTGAAATTTTTGTATCAAGATGAGTCTACTCTAGCATAATAAAACGATAAAACTGTTTTATGAACTGTTTGCCAAACAACCAGAAGCATATATAATATGTATGTTCGTAAGTTTTTTGTTTTCATAGTTGTTCCTTGTTCCATTGGTCATTGAGTACAAATACGTATCATGTCGCTTCAGATAGCTTATTTTTATATTAATCTTACACTAGACAAAAAGAGTTGAAGACAAAGACGATGGTGGCAAACTCAACTGTATGATTGTTAATTGGTATATGGAGGGAATTTGTTATTAAACAATATAAGAAGTAAATTATAAGTTTCAAAATTTTAAGAGGATATTAATTTTTAAATGACTATAATTAATAATATTGAGGAATTTAAGGATAATATTTCCAAAATAATAATAAGTATAATACCAGGTATGTTAAAAAATGTTATTAGAAAATGAAGGCAAGTGTTTTGAACACATATTGTAAATATAATTAGTTATAATAAATAAAATGTTCAGGGTTATTTTCTACCATTTGTTTTTATAATAGGAGGGTTACAGCGTATATGGTTAAACTGTTAGTTGAATTTTGTGTGTTTATAGATACACCCATACATTTCATATATTTGTGTAACATCCTTTGGTGTTATGTTGAAATATCAACAATGAGCTGATCACTAGTTTGTTCGATAAAATGTTTTAAGTTCACAGATCTGTTATGTATGAACATAAAAATGATTTGTTACAATATTGTGGACGTTCCTTTACATTTTATCAGTAATTTCAGAAGAAAATTACCTTAAAAACAATTAAAAATAATACCAAGTGAATAGAACTCGTTGGTTGAACTGTTATGGTTAAGTAAGGGCTCGGATGTTGTAGCATTTGCATATTTTTTTTTTATTATTTAATTTATTGTTAAGTTGGGCGTAAATTTGTTTCAAGTAACAATAAAGTTTAAAAAATGTTAATTTTTTTTCCAAGTAGAAAATTTAGGTGTAATACTTTATTTTATTCTTAATTCAGGCTTTGTTGGTTACAAAAACTTATTGTTTTGTAATTTGTAAGTCTTATGAGTTTTAAAACACAAATAAGTCATTTATCATATGGCACAATAATTTATATATATAAATAGAGAAATAGTTCAAATAAAAAAGTTTTGAAATGTTGATGAAGTTATTTGTTGGGTCCTGAAAAATTAAGATTGATTAATCTTATCACCAGTTTTCCAGTTAATTAGCATTTTTATTTTGTGCTATAAAATGTATGCATATATACATTAATTCTACCTGTCATTTTTCTGATAAAAATAAATATCAAATACTCAAGGCGTTTTACATTACAGTTATATTTATATTTCTTAAAACCATTAAAATAACTAACATAATTTTATTAATGTATACTTTTTATGACTCACTTTTTTCATAATTATTACTAAAAAATTTGTATTGCAATTTTCAAGTACAATTTTGGGTTTTTTATAGCAGTAATATAATTATCGCATACAAAATAGTAGAGGAAATTTGATATGCCTTTTATCAGTATAGTTGTGGTTAAATTAAATTCTTTATTACAAGTTCAAAACACAGTCGATTATCGAACTATGGATTGTTTGAATGAGTACGGTGTCATCCATTTTGTAAAAGTAATATGAAGTTGTTATGTAATTATTATTTTGAATGTCGTTACAAATTTTACAGTGCATAAATAAAATTATAGCCCACAAAATTACGAGTTAATTTATACAAATCTTACCATGCTCAACAACAATTAAAATGATTACTTTTCTTTAGTGCAATAACTTCCAAGTCTTAGTGTTAATTGCTAAAAAGCTTTTTAAACTGTTTCTACAGTAATTAAATATTTATTGTTTGATGATATTTAAATCTTGTGTTTAATAATACCTTTTGGCTTTGTTATAAATGTATTTAAAATTGAAATAATCTAGTGTATCAAGGGAATAAATAGCATAATTTATATTTTTTTCGTGTCAACAACAGAAATTCATATTAACACGTTATATGATGCTCATGACAGTTAACTTATTAACGTCGATATTCATAATTTAATATTTAGTATGCTGCATCTAAAACAGTCAATAAATTATTATAAAGTCTTATTGATTTCAGCGATGTGCAATGGGACACTCAGAAAGCTGTGTCAAATAATGTGAAAAGTGGTCTAGCTAAAGGTCCTAATAAAGATTTATTAAGGTAAATTGTTGTTATATTATTAACTGTTTATTATTTGATTATTTGCAAAGCATATGTATTAAAAAAAAAGTATTGCATAGTTTTCACAAATTTCATAATCTTTTTAGCAAAAAGAACTTTTCAAAGTGTGACGTACTTGAAAAAAATAGAGTGAAACCCAAAGGTCCAAATAAATCATTTTTGAGCAAAATTCATTCTTTGGCAAAAGGATCAAATAGTGAGTTGAAAAAAGGTCCATCAAAAGGATTAGCAAAGGGTAGTATTTTTCAACGAATATTTAAAAAATAATGTATTTATTTTAGTGAAAACAATAGTTAATTTAATAAGACATTTAATATACACTGTAGCTAGAGCAATGGACACACAGTGCATGAATGCACAAAACTATGTTTTATTATCGTGTCTGGAACACAGTATACTGTATATACCCGATATACACTGATAAAATTTTAAAATTTTTTTCATTATTTGTTATTTAATATGTATTTATTTAATAATTAATATTATACTTATTAGTATTACCTTAAACTAATTATTTATAATCTACACAATATTTCTTAAAACTTTTAAACCAGTAGTTATAGGAACTTTAGTAGGTTGTGTTTTATAAGGGTGGTCAGATAAAAATTTAAAAAATTCAGGACAATAAATTTAAATTACTTACAAATTAAATTAACCAAATTAAACCAAATCCTTCCATTTTTTTGCCAGTTAATATTACTGTAAAATATAAAGTACTCAACATTTTTATTATGAAATTAAAAAATATATTTTATTTTTAACAAAAGCTAATTTAAAGTACAAAATTTTCAAATACTCCATAAAAACATAACTAATATTTTTAACTTTTTCCTTCTGTTTTCATTATATACTTTTGAATACTGTGGACATTCTTAAAAAATAAATGGCTTAACATATCATAAATATTTAAATTATGAAGTCACATTTCGGTACATTTTTATGTGTGAGTTCAAAACTGGTAGAAAATGATGTACCGAAAAACTTTGGAACACTGGGACATGAGTTCCAGAACTGATAATGCCCTGCAAGATCTGGAATGAATGGCCACTTTATGTTAAGTATTTTTATAATATACATACATTAAAAATAAGGTTTAAGGTTGTGAACCTACCCTAAGAAGTAAAATAGCCAACTTACTATCAACTTGCCTTCTCCTCAATATGAGCACAAAATTTAGCAACTTAATTACATATATAATGCTTGGAAAGAAGGAAAAGAATTATTTTTAGAAGTTATTAATGGTCTTGTAGAGCAAGTTTTGACACCCGTAGTAAATAATAGTGCTTTGACAAGCATTTTGATTTCTGATAGTACTTTAGATATATATTTTTTTAATAAAGCAAATAAAATTGTAAATGTTTAGCATATTTCCCATTTATAAATGTAAATACAGGGTGATTTTTTTAAGCGTGCCCACTCCCTTTTTTAACTGTTAAAATTCAAAAGATTTGGATTATTTATTTATTTATTTTGGAATGTTCAATTTATTATTAAAACTATATTTTCCTCAACTCATTTTTTCATGTCTCCTTTAGTATGTCCATGGTGATACTTAAATTTTTTATCAATTTTTCATTTATTTTAACTAAAGAATTTATTTAGATCATTTTTCTGTTAATTTTTTGATGTAATAAAAAAATAATATGTAAAATAAAAATTTGAATGGTTTTTTAATTATTTAAATTTAAATATAAAGGATAATATTCTCTTAGACAAATTTTTTTTAGTTACCAATGTATTACTTAATGATGAATCTATGATTTTACCTGCTAACACCTAATTAATTTGCAATATTGTAAAATGTAAAATATTTGTTAAAATTTTGATTTCAATACATCAAAATTCACAAAAAAATGACCTTAATAAAATGTTGTAGTTGAAATAGGGGGTGCCATTCGAAAAAAAAGTTTGTATCAGCACAAGACATTCTTCTTAAGTGACATGAAAAAAAAAAGATTATGGAAAAGATAGTTTTTATTATAACTTGAACACTCCAAAAAAAGAAATCTAAATTTTTGCATTTTACAGCCTAACGAGGAGGGTTTAAAAATCACCCTGTATATAGTATAACTGAATAATTTTGATTTTTTTTGTAGGATTACAAGGTGTAAAATTGCTTAAAGTCTACTTCACGAAATGTGGCGGTTGACCGTTACATGCTAAATGGATTTTTTAATATAGTGCTTATTAAAATTTTTGCCAAACTTTTTTCAAATGTTTTAAAAATGTTTCTTTTTTTGTAATATTACATTTTTATTAATTCAGTGTTTATATGTAAATTAATACCATTTATTTATTATATAAAATTAATAGTAAAACATAAATAAGTTTAAAAACTATAATTAATTATTTATTTATTATCGTTGGGATTAAATGAGAATCATTGTTCACAGTCTGGGTGAGGTCAAGAAGACAACGGTGGTCACCCGTCATTTTTGGTTACGTAGACTAAAGTAAAATAAAAATTTGTGGTCACCTTAAAGGAGCCATTATGGTAACTATAAAGTTGAAAAAAAGAGATAAGGGTGTCCAATTTGATTTCATATTATGCAACATAACACCAAAAAACAGGAGATGATATTATAATAGATCATAGTGGATGAAGATGTAGTTTTAAAAGCACTACAAAATAGTTACTTGATTAATGACAGTAAAATCCCTAACCAGTTAAACTATATTCACATTTGCTTTTTAAAAGAGAATATACAATTAAGTTTAATTTAAATATTTTTTTTTTATAAGGGATGGAAATCCTTGCAAAAGTCATTAGAATAAAAATATGGGGAGCAGTTTGGATATGTTCTAAGTGTAACATTAGTTCAAAAAACTTAATTTCATATGATAGTTGTGTTTACATTAGTATTAGACGAAATGTGAAACAAAACTTAAATCTAAAGATAAAAATTCTAATTGTTTTTGTTAAGTGTGTAGCAAATATTAAATAAATTAATACTTTACAATTTTGAACCTTGTTCTAAAATGCATGCATATTATAAAGAGTACTGAACACAATTTATTGAATTCCCTACAAGCTCTGGTTTATTATTCTTAGTTTAATAAGCATACTTGTAATTAAAATATAATACTATTATTTAAAAAATATTGTGTAGATAATAAATAATTAGTTTAAGGTAAAATATTAAACACGCTGTGTTTATAGATCCAGACACTGGGGAATGGGGATATATATAATGCGTAACCGAAAAATGTGTGTGTATGCCCACAAGCGTACATTTTTATATAGTTTTGTTATCACAATTTAAGAAAATCACCGTTTTTGTTACATTACATGTTATTAGGGAACATGTATAAAATGTATTTATAACTATAGTGTATAAGACATTGAGCGTTGCTTAACTCTATAGATTCGTTAGCTTTGCTCACTTCACAAAACTGTCCTCACGTTTTGCATTCGGAATTCAAATTGATACATCCCTCGATTTGTTATAAAGAAATACATCGGTTGGCAATAGGTTTTTTGTGAAACACAGTCTTAAGGCAAAAGATGATTACATAAATGCATTGTGGTAGAGGCTTGCTTTGCTTCACCTCCCTTCACTTCACAATTAAGTTAGTCATTTTAGATTACGCAATCCTTTTTAAAACAGTGATTTACATAGGTATTAATTGTTTTTTTTGATAAAATTGTTTGGCAGCTAAACTGTAATTTATGCCTAGCGGTATACTGGAATATCATTTCACAGCTTCGGAGGAAAATAACACACAAAAAATTCTAAGCAGACTGTGGAAGACAAAGTCTATGGCTACTACTTACACATTTCCCTAAATCTGCCCATATGTCTAACTAGATAGCAACGAGTGCAGAATTGGTGGCTCGTAGAAGGCTGTTGTTGTGTATTTGGCAGTAATAAACAATCTGGATGAGAAATATATTCACACTTGCTCGCATGTGCTGATAATGTTCGGGTACACATTATAGTCTCAGTGTTCGGATCTTTAGACACAGCGTATTAAATAAACGAGCATCTAGAGACAACTCACTCAGAGTTAATTTCTTATCTGTTGTCTCTAGATGCTCGTAGTAAATAAGTGTATATTAAATAATGATAAAAAACATTGTTTTGGGCACGAGTGTCTATGAATACATTATATCCATGAAGTCCATACTTTAGCTTTTGTCACAGTGTATAATATACATTATTTTAGACTTAATGTGTGTATAGTATGTGATTTAATTTGTGGTTTATTCAGTTGAAACTACTCTAAAATAATTATTGTTATGTCTGGTTACTAATTTGTAAGATAGAATGTAATTTATATTTTATAATTTTCTTAATTTAGGAATTTTATACAATCAGACATTTTTTTCTGATTTAGAACAATATCAATAAGATAGATGAATTAGTTTTTAATTTATGTGTGATATTTTAAAATATGACAAAAAATTTAACTGAAACAAAAGTTGTTGTTATTTATAAATTTTCATGTAAATCATACTTTTTTGATTGCCGAATATACTTCAAAATATAATTTTAATGTTGAAATTGATTTAGTAGTAAGTCATTTTATTTTATTTTTTCTTGCATTTATTTGTGCTCCAATGCCTCCAACCCTTTTTTCTATAAATGCTTTTCAAGTTTGTTAACCTCTCTATTATGATTTTCAAAAATAAAAGTAGTATTAAGAGTATAGATAGAATAAAAATATTAAACATATATACGACTAAGGATAAATCACCTACGGCAACAAAAAAGGTCGTATTTCTATTTTATCAAATTTTTAGGCGTGTAAAATAAACTGTTATTTTAATTTGTTATTCTGTTTTTTATTTTTATTTAGATCCAAAAATCACCATTTTTAACATTTAAGGTATTATAAATTATTATATTTTTAATTTTGAAAAAAATTGAACCTTCCCCCTTTTTTTTTTTGAAATATAACCTTCAAAAAATATTCTTTTATGTCGTATCTTTGTTATGTTGCTACATGCCAAAAAATTTTTTGCAAATGCACAGGCGCCAATTAGTGTGGGTAGTGTAGTGTGTGTGGGGGGGCACCTCCCCTCCCCCCCAAAAAAAAAAAAAAAAATAATGAAAGGTCAATGCCAAACAAGAACAGTTAAAAAATTGTGGATGTCAAAGTTAACAATACACCTATTTACAGTCGCTCCCCCTTAAGAGAAATACCCTTTTGACACTTATATTATGGAAATGCATCATAATTTTATGACATGTTAAAATATGATGTAGAAAATTTCAATATCAATGTTACAAAATTACAATAACAAGTTTTATGCATATTAAAAATAATAATAATATACATTATTATTATTATTGTAGAACTAATAAAATAAAATCATAGGAAACTTGGTAAAAGATTAATAATCATGTTAAGCACCAAAATGTTATAATATTATTTATTATAAAATTAATAACAGTAAAGTGAATAGTGACTCAATTTAAATAATGCCATCTTGTCACTTCATTTAAGGTTCTGTTTTATTCATTACTTCGTCCAATTCTTGAGTATGGTTCTGTTCTCTGGAATCCTTCCACTGCTACAGCTCGAAATATGATTTAAAGAGTTCAAAGAAGATTCCTACGCCATGCTGCACATAAACTTAACATATCACATCTTCATGACTACTCTCCTATTCTGAAAATTATTTCCCTTGATACTCTTGCTGACCTCAGACAATCGGCTAGTATTTCTTTTCTTATAAACATCCTTTCTTCTAAAATTGACGACTGTCCTGAATTAATATCTCGTATTTCTCTTAACGTACCTAACCGTCGTACTCGTTTTTCTATTCCTTTTCATATATTATTCTCTTCTTCAAATTACTTTATTAGTTTTCCTATTATTCTTATTATGTGTATAGCATAAAATACACCAACCCTTCATTCCTTTTTTAATACTAACCAGATTAGTTTCTGTAAATGTATTGCATAACTTTATTTTTTAATTCTATAATTTTATTATCCTTGTGTTGGTCATTGTATTACTTATTTTCTTGTTTTCATATTTATATTTTTTGTTGTACGTATCACTTAATTTATTGTATTGGGTTCGTCCTGTAATGTTGTTAATAAATAAATAAAAAATACTATGTTAAAATAGTAATAAGTATTATGGAGAAAATAATAATATTAAACAAAAGAAACCAACTTGTATGCATATTGCATAATATTATGCATTATTATTAAAAAATGTGTTAAGTACAGAATATAGCAAACAAAATATTATAGTAAGTATCAATTTAATTTTATAATTATTCAAAATAATGAGCAAAAAATATCAAAATATAATTATTATTTTGATTGAAGATCTTTTAAAAAAATGATAAGTGGTTGTGACAAGCCCAATGGAACATAAAGATAAGACCTTATGTTTTGCCTTTTCAATTGATAATTGTCCTTATACGCTTTTAAAGGCTTATTATGAGGCTGATTAAAAAAAAAAAGTAGTAAATAATGTAATAAAATTGTAGTCTACTTTTGAATCACAAATTTGATTGTTTTAATTATGTTAAGTTATACAGTTTACACTGGTATTGCAGAACTATAATTTGTACTTAGGTTCACCATTCATTTCCGTAGACAATTTGTTTTTTATATTATTAGTATCATCTTCCGAAATGGATAAATTATAATAACGACATTACTATTATACATTGTACAGTGTACTATTATTGGAAGGAGTTATTTATTTATTTAATTAATTAACGCCAGTCGGCATTTACATAGTTTTTTTTTTTTTTTTTTTTTTATATACATATATATGTACAGGTTTGTGAAATTATAATATATATATATATATATATATATATATATATATAGAACTATTGATAGTATAGATATAATATAGAATTGAACATATTTGTTAAGTAATATAATTAGTAAGAGAGGAAAATAACATAGATTTCTAAATATTATATATATACAGCGATATCAAATTGTAAAATGTGGCATTAAAACTAAGATAAAGAAATAATTCCAGTATAATACAGGAAATTCAGCTTTAGGTGGTGTAAAGGAGACGAAGCATTCTTCGTATAGGATGGTTGTGATTGTAGTTAGTACGGTGAGAAGGGACGTAATATAAGGAGTGGTTTCTAGTTGAATAGACAGGAATACGAAAAGAAACAGAAGAAAGAAGATCGGGGGCATCAATAGAGCCAATAGGGGCATAAAAAAAGATGTGATAAAGTGGATGTCAGCATCAAGACGACGAGAGGAAAGCGTGGGAACATTTAAGGATGAGCTAATAGAAGTGTAGTCGTGAGAAGGGTGAGATATATTAAGAATATAAGCAGCATAAGAAAGAAATCGGTTTTGGACCCGTTCAATTCTTAATTGGTCCCTGGCCAAATATGGTTGCCACACAACTATGCCATATTCAAGAATTGAGCGGACAAGAGAAAAGTAGAGGGAACGGAGGCAAGGGATGGACGTAAATTGTCTAGTGTTGCGCTTTATGAAACCAAGTACTTTTAAAGCTCTGCCAATAGTAGTATTAATATGGTAATCAAAAGAAAGAGTAGGAGTAAGGTAGAAGCCTAGATCTTTAACACCGAATACGCGTTTAAGTGGAGAGCCATTTAAACAGTAAGGGTGGATAAGGGGAACACGCTTCCTACTAAAGCTCATAAGGTTGCACTTGTTAAGATTAAGTGTAAGCCCAACACGTTGAGTCCACTTGCAGAATGAGTCAAGATCAGATTGCAATTGGATACTGTCAGAAGTAGAAGAAATTTTACGATAGATTTTGATATCACCAGCAAACAAAAGGACTTAAGAGGTGGAAAGATAATTATTAATAGTGTTAGACTAATGGGCAAGTTATGCTCAATGGTGGATGGTACTTGTCAGGTGTGACAATGCTCTCTAAAGCTACTTCAACATTAATATTTTTATCAGTTGAGAATATTAAATCAAGAGTACTTCCAGTACAATTAGTAAGCATATTGCATTGGTAAAAATTAAGAAAGCTAAAAAAATCCCCAATAGTTCTAACTTTATTATTCGAAACACCTAAATATGAAAGGCTATCATTACTGTTTGACCAAATAACATTTAGCAAGTTATAGTCACCACATGCTATACTCAAATTACAATTTGCTTCTTGCCATATTTCGTCAAAAGTCTTGGTGTGGGCTTCATACATTTTATCAGTGTGGTAAATAAACACAACTTATTAAAATCTTTCCGCTAATATTAGAGATTCGGACAAACAATTGTTCAACACTATCAGCATTACTACGTAACAATGAGGGACATAATACTTCTCTCACCGCAATTAAAACTCCACCACCCATTTCACGATTACTGATAGAAAATTTTCTATCATATCTAAACAAGACAAAGCCTGTAAACCCTAATAATTCAGCATCATTGATATCAGGTGTAAGCCATGTCTCAGTGAAAACAAAAACATCGTATTCAAGTAAATGAAAATTTGAGCGAACTTCATGCATTTTTGTGCGAAGACCACGTACATTTTGATACATAATTTTAATATT
>JAIPRM010000707.1:38919-49319 GCA_025469315.1 Stegophylla sp. TES_Ste_2020 | reverse complement strand
GTTTCCGAGTCGTTTTTGTCAAATTTTGGGTAGTTTTTTCCAAAAAAAAATTGAAGAATTGAGAAATTCAAAAAATGACCTCTCTAAAGTACAATCTAGAGGAAAATTCGGTTTCAAAAAGTTATTGATCGAAACTTTAAGACAAGTATTTCTATACGAAAAGTTGTACACAGAAAAAAAATAAATAAATAAACTTCATTGTAAAAACACTAGCTTCTTCACTTCATTCAGAATCTAAAAAATGTACCAAATATTACTATTACTATACTATTATAATATAGTCCAAAACCACGAAATTTATACGAGTCATAGGGCAATCGAAATACGAGTACAACTATAAGGCTTCATAAATACAACGCTTAATAATTTTGAACGTGAATTCTCGATCGGAAAAATTAAAATAACCATACTGAGAACGTTCTTACCAAAGGTTATAAACGTAAGTTAATATGACTGTGTGTGTGAGTGTAATATGCGCGTTAGATCTATGGCCAGTTTCGTTGGATTGCGTGAGAAGTATTTTGGAACACATGCGAAACTGATGACAACAGATTTGACAGCAGAAGCCACCACGACACCCGAATTCTTCAGAAATGATGAGTATGAGAGAATATGTGAGAAAAAAAATTATATTTAAGTAAATTTATTGTTGTTAACTTTAGACTGAGACAAGTACAGTACAATACGTGTGTCATTCGCAACGATATCGTATTATCAAGTGAATATGAAACTACTACATAGTTAGTATTAAAAATTACACCATATATTATTAGTTCCTACTCGACCGAAAAAATAATGTATATTTGTTTCTAAACGGTGGAAAAAAGTATATGGTATGTGCTCATTTTTCACTTCGAATTTTACTTTTCTGAAAATAATCGATTCGTAACGAAAGATACGTGAAGAGCTTCAAATTCATTTGGTACAGATAATAATAATTCCTGAAATACCTAAATCCATTGCTCTACCTGCTTATACTAACAAATATTCTCTCTCTCTCTTTAAAAAATAATAATAAAAATTCCCATTATAGAGAGAACTTTGTGATTCTCAACTGACTACCATACAACTACTTTCTGATTGTAAAATGTCAAGGATCATAAGGTATGAGAGTTGAGAAACACAAAATTATATTTACTTATTTTTTTTTAACCATCATTTTTATACCAGTTTGGTATTTATAAGGGTGATTTAAAAAAAAAAAAAATGCATATGATACAAAAAGTAAAGTAAAGTGAATAAAGTATAGATAAGAAAATCGGTCATACTTCGCACCACGGATATTCTTCGCTCTTCTAGTCAGATACCCTTGGTGTGTGTGTAGAATTAAAAAAAAAAAAAAAAAAAAAACGATAAATCATTTCTTCAATAAGTGTTATTAATACCAATTTAGTCGATAACCATTTTTTCTTTCTTTTTTTTTACTATGGTCTTAGATTAGTTACAATAATTATTTGTGTTTACTTTTACATTCAATAAAGTCAACAGTTCCGTGTGAACTCACATATCTCATTTTACCAAACCCCCTTATTTCAAAACTTACACTTTCCCGTAAAATCAGGACCTATTGGAAAGTGATCTAGAAAAGCGATAAAAAAAAAAGGGGGAGAGAAGTTATAATAAAATAACGATCCGACGTCAATGGCACATACACAGACACAATGTACGCGTGCGTCTTATTACATGGCTCGAGGCAAAACACGCAACGTTACTATTTTTTTATTTTTTTTATATATATAATCAGAGAAATACACCGCGTTTATAGTGCACTCATATTATACACACATGCACATTAATTTATACGGACACGATTTTGACAGGCTGTAGGACAGACGATACACAATATAGTGTGGCTTTATCGGTTGGTAAATTATATACGATACGCTTGTATTGGTATTATTATACACAGGCGATAAAATAATAACAATAATAACACGGAATGAAATGAAAATAAGTAGAAAACTATGGAATGTAATAAATAAAGGAAAAAAAAATTAAAAACCTAACTCGCTTAGACGCGCCAAAGTATGTATAATAATGTTATTAATGTGTATTCGGGTGGGGCTTTTCTGATGTTGCCTACCACGAGGGCACGAGGTGTACGCATACACAAATGCGGCTTACCTACATCGTATGCGCGTGCATTTTATACGCTGCACCTCAAAGCGTACGGCTTGTATGTATAGGAATAATGTATATTTTAAAAACGGAATCGCGTGTAAAATTCATCGCGCGGCGATACGGTGCCCTGTAATTTTGTGGCATGGCTGGAAACCCGATTCTATTACACCCGTGTGTAAATTTGCCATAACAACGTGTCAAAATAATAGGTTGAGGGGACTGTGTATAATACATATGTATATGTATAACAAATATACACGCCACCTTTGCCGCCGCTGCAACACTTTGTTAATATGTGTGTGTGTGTATACTTTTTCTTTTATTTTGTGACCGGCTCTTTTCCGCCGCTGGATGTATATATATATATTGAGTAGGAGGTGTCGAAACATAAAAAAATATTATATATATATGTACGAAGAAAATAACAGTTACAGTATATATACGTATGTAATATACGCACACGCACTAATAAACGATGTATATGAAGCATAAACGAGCAAAGCAATACGATGGATGACGGTTATTCGAGGTGTACGTATTATTGTTTCGATTTTTTTATTTTTTTTTTTTCAATATAACGTAATATTAAATATTTTTGCGCACAACAAACTCTAGAAAACGACAGCGATACTCAGGCACTTTTTTATTTCATAGGTAACACATGATTTTAACGGAGAAGTCTACGTTATAATATTTTATATCGTAAAATACACAACATACAATTCAGACGAAAGTGTGTATTGCATGCATGTGAGCGGCTTTGCTAAATTTTCAAACAAAATTCCTCCTCTCCAATGAAGAATAACATATAGTTCAGATATATTTACAATCCTTAATCAAAGCAGTAATAAGTTGTGATCAGATGAAATCTATATCCATTATTATTATCTAATTTTCAATTTGCCCTACGCAGAAAACAATATTTATTACGAATAACTATCGACACGTACGTAAGATTTAGACAAAATAACATTATTATTGCGAGTGATGACAGCTTGCACCATTTGTGGTTCTATCGTTTATAAAATGTTATTTACTTTTTGTTTTAACGATTGTTAATTATTAACGTTTTAAGGATTACTAAAGAGAAAGTGAGAGCATATTTAAAAAGATTTTATATTTAGAAATTTATGTTTAAATGCCGAGAGATTGAACATGGATTAGTTTCACTACATTGCTAAAATAATAATATAATATTGGGATCTACTCGCTTATATATCCGCCAAAATATTTACCTCAATATTATAATTAGTAGGTACAATGATGGATTTAGTACATAGTTAATGGGAAGAAAATAAAAATAAAATGACACTTACCTCTCTAGTTCTCCCAGTCGTGAAGAATCTCGGAATCCTTTGGCAAAGGGATTGCTATCGATTTTCAATTTCGTGATCTGTAACGGAAATAAAACAAAATGTTAAAGCGATTTCAATACAACACGTCTGACAATGAAGCGATTGGGCGCGTAATTTACTACTAAATTACATTATGTAGAGCGAGTTACAAAATACGCGCACAGGCGACTGCATTACGTCGAAAACTAATCGCAACGTATTAGTCACACTGTATACACGCACTACAATATGCAGTATAATACCATCCCTACTGCACGAAGAGCCCTTTCGTCTCACTCGTTCTCTATGTATAATTCAAATCGTCACGACGCGTGCACTGATTGCCTCCTTTTTCTGTCTACAAATCATGTGCACGCGTGGCGAGTGCGCGGGAGACAACGACAGCAGAGACTTAGTGATTTTACGTAAATCCTCTCGGGGAGAAAAAAAAAGATGAAATAAAACATTCTATTGCGTTCAAATTCGTTTTTTCGTATCATTTTTGGTACTAAGCCATTTTCATGAAAAATACAAGATATAACGTTCATACGAGAATTTATTTAGAAATTAATTAAAACAGGCGTATTAACTCTCACACTGTAAAAAATTATATTATTTATTTTGTAATAACTTTTGTTCAAATAAAAGTTAGAAGTTCGTTTTTATATAGTTGAAAATATATATTTAAAATCTCACTGATTCATGCGTAAAGTATACAATCATACTATTAAATCAATAAATATTTATCTGAATCTATACGTAATTACGGAAAAAGTAGAATAAAGTGTATTATATTTTTACGGAAAAATAAATTTTAATGCAACTACTATAGTTACTCCTTGTTTTTATAGCGTTAGATTAGCGAATTTCAAGAATTAAAAATTCAACCAGTAAATTCGAAAAGTTATAACGAATTAAAACTAAATAAATTAAGTTATAAAGTAACTACAAAAATAATTTTTCAATAAGTTGTTTCCTAGCTTTTCTTTTTGATGATGCAGTGAGTTCGACGCTCGTTATTAACGCTAGTGTAGTTATGATCTGCCCGAAAGATGGCTGCTACAGCGACGTTTGCATGAAGCATTTCCGAAGATGCCTTCGGTGAAAACAAAAAAAAAAAAAAAGACAAAACAAGTATGATACAATCCGAGTGATAATAATAATAATAACGACAATCATCTTGTAATTTGGAATGTAATTTGCGTATTATTTCACATGAATGACACGTGGGTAGATGGTACACGACGCTCACTCGGACTTGATAAATAATATTACGTACATGCACTGTGCACACATCGTATATTAAGTTCTTGTGTGGGGTATACATTTGTCCGTACGAGTATATATATTATAATATGCTCGTACGACGGGCGGGACTTGACAACGCGCGGTCGGGGGAAACGAATTACGCCGAGTGAAAAGAATGGAGAAAAAAACGATTTTTGTCAGGTGAACAGCTACTGCGTGAGCACACATACACAAATATATATATATATATATGTATATTTATACATGTATATGTACGTATACGTATATGTGTACAAGCTGTCTACTTATCGGCTGCTGGCTGTCAACTAAATCCCCAAAGACCGTGCGCCCGCGCTCGCGGAGAGACTACTAGACAGACGGAAACACACTGTCGATTGTCGAATTATTAACTACTACTACAAGCATATTATATATTATATGACCCATCGCACACGAATGTGTGTTATAAGGCAAATGCTACCTGTGCACGTATCGAGTTTGTACGTACACACGCGTGTATACTCACACGAATACGTTATTATACAGTGTGGGGCACGCTCGCATATTATGTATTATATAATATTATTATATATCTTCGTACTCACCAGTTGATTTTGATAAGCCGTGACGGCCGTAAACACGGTTTCTGGGAACACGAAAGACCGGTACTTTTCGGCATCTAAGTCGGTCACCATGCCCCTCCACTTGACCAGGTGTATCCGGGGCTGATATCGGTGCATAGAGTTCAAAATGATCTGCGAGAAAAAAAAATGACGGATCGATATGAATATAAAATTATAAATAATACGTAGGTATACGTTCATTTAATAATGCGTACGATGCTATATAATATTATTAAATTCCATAAGTACCACATAAGTATACAAGGGCATAGATACAAAGTTACATATTATTATTATTGTTATTTTGACACGAGTTCGTAACACTTATCGACGAGACACTACTAAACGCCAAAAATGACGAGGGAAAGCTCTCTATCGAACGAAATCGCCCTATCAATCGATCGCTGACATGCGGGCCACTTGCAAACGTCATTATTGAAAGAGAAAGAGAGAAAGAGAGAGGGGAAAAGAGTGAGAGAAAGAGAGGGGGAGAGAGGAGACGAAATATTTTTCAATAACGAAACATGATAGGTAATGATAATATCATGTTGTTATTTCCACAGAGTATAATTTATGCGAAAGGTGTTAAAAGAATTAAATATAATTGTAGCTACAGGCTATAGGACTCGCACTATATACCTACTAATGCCTAGCTAATGAAAAGACTGATTGACATTTTTTTTTCTGTAAATAAATCCACCAGACTGTCATTCTACATAGATCTAAAGGGTAGAAGTTAAGCTGATGTTATAATCGTTTTAGACGTTTAAAAACATTTCCCGCATTGAAAAAACACGGATGTACGGTACAGGGGATGACGTATCAAGACAGAATTAGTCGTCAGATAAGTCCGATGGCAAGGAAGATAAAAATCTCTCCCTCTATAACCGTGGTCACATACCGGTATTATATAGTGACGTTAATGCTCTTAGTAGATGTACATTATAATTTCACATTGTCTGATAACGATTACAACATCGTGTCGGATCTCATAAAAAATAAATAAAAATAAAAACAATTTATTTTATCATTAGACCGATCGTGCAGGACTGTAGGAGGATAACAATCCAGTATGTCTAATTTTTTATACATCCAAATCACTTTAAAACGTGATGAAACAACATAAATAAATATGAGACTGGTCGAAAAATGGCTCCCGGGTAAAATCGGATGATCTCACTGATTTAGATAATAAACTGGATTAATGTCTGCACGTTATACTGCATCACCCTGGTTGAAGTCGATGAAGTCACGACTATTTAGCCATCATATTTGATGTCATTTTATTAAAACGTCATGTAGAAAAAAAATGTAGGTATGATTATTTCATTTAAAATCCATTATTGTCAACGAACATTTTTGAAATATCTATCAACATCGGTTAGGTATTAATTCTTAGAATTATTCCAGGAAAATGTTCCATGGGGCAAAATTAAACAGTAAATTGACGATCAAGTTCACTCATTATTTATGTAATATGTGTATTATAAATTTATTATATCCCACGGGTGTATTAATTGAGTACACACATACATTTTGAGCTAACCAAAAATTAATTTCACGAGTAATACCTCATATTGGAAAAAACTTGGACTTAATTTTTATCCGTTAATTATGTATAATATTATGTACAATAATGTACCCGATAATTATTTCTAGGGACTCAATTGACAGCCCGGACCTGGTGTCTTGGAGCACGCCACTGATATTTATCTACATAAGCGGACATGTGTATGGTGCGAGTCTGCTTCTTGGACGGCTGCTACTGCGGTCGTCACTGTACGTAAACACGTTGAGTAATAATAATAATGATACAATAACGATATTTTTAACGTCACCGCCGCACTGACAGTGGATGCAAAAAAGCGGACGACCAGCGAAGAAAATAAAAACCTTACCGCAGTGGTGGCAGAAGCATTACACATATATCATATTATTATACTATACAGGTAGGAATACGAGTTTCTTCTTTGGGGTCTCTCGCGCGCGATGACTGAAGACGGCTGACGAGTGACGGCGCGGTGGCGGACGAGTGCCCGAGACATATAATATACAATTACACGCAAACGCAAACGCATGTATATACATACCGCGTACACGTGTAATTCTATGTATATATACGTCATAATATAGTAGGTTTACACCACCGCACTGACACGACCGTGAAAACAACGTCGTCGGTCGTAGTCGTCATCGTCGTTGCCCCCGTCCGTCATCGGTGGTCGTAAACTAACCGGCAATTAACCGTATTTTAACTGACACCTTGGCCGCCGCCGCCGACGAGATGGTATCTTCCATTCTATTCGGTTTCCAGCACACCGACCACCCCACCCACCCGCCGTTGTCAGTCCACAAGCCGTCATAAATTTCAAATCGCTTTCGAAAAAGAAAAAACTTAAACAACGTATGGAACGTATGAAAAACTGGTGGCGAGGAGTGAGAAAAAAAAAATAGACAACAAAAACAAAACAATAATAATAATATAACAACACCTATATGGGTAGGTAATGCGCACCGGCATATTACAGGTAGGTACAACACCATACGGCGGCGGTAATGGGAATAGAAAGAGAGGCAGCACGACGGCTATATAATACGCACGACTCTATATACCGCCGCCGACTACACGTACCGTCAATTGTCACTCATAATTCCTGTGCTCACGCCCACTTCCTAATTATCAGGTGTTGAACAAAAGGTTTCTCCGACTTGCCGCCGCGCGACCACGATAATAATTAACCCGGACCCGAGTCCGCGCACGGACCTAAACAACAATAATATTATATCACCGCGTATACTGCAACATGTGTAGAAAATATATTACACACCGGCAGTTACCCGTATGGTATATAATATACTGTACAATTTGAACACCCGAACAATATAACGATCAAGGCGCAAAACCGCGAAATAGAGTGCTATTTTTTTTTTTTTGTTTTTTTGTTTTACGTTCTCACCGAATTTTTATTTTCGTTTCGTTTCGTCTATCGCATTAATTTAGATTGCTCCGAGGAGTGAAGCGAAAAACCTATTGGTTTTTACGTGATCAAGTTTTATTTTTCTTTATTTTTAGATTCTAATAGAAACGAAGTAGCTAATATTTTTACAACGAGGTTTATTTATTTTTTCAAATAGAAATACATGTTTAAAAATTACTGTTCTCAGTTTATAATGGAAAAAGAAACTAGCTTAGAATTTATTTTTCTGTCCAAAATTTATGAAAATTTAAATACAGATAGACGTTAAAATGAAAAATAATTGTTGGACATTTCTGTTCTCATCAATTTTTTCCCCAGTTCCCAGTTAATTGTGGGATATAAAACTGGTAGAGAACAAAATTATTTTTTTGTAATATTACGCTGTCGTATTATACACGTATATACTCCAATTATAATTTATTTTACAATATTAATCCAATTGTGTGGTCGTGTGGACCACGTTTCTCGTTTATTATCGACACTTATTAATAAAAACATATTCATTTTTATATTATGTCTTGGTCTGTTTCACGAGTCTGAAAACGATGTAAATGATATTGCGCTTTGACTCTCGTGTATGAAATTTGTCGTCGAAATAAATACCATATTCTTCTCCTTCTCCTAAGAGACTGAAACGGACACACTGCTACAATATTATATTATAATCGGAACAATCTTACGTATTTATAATATTATTGATTATTTTCCTAGCATATCGACGATCAGCATGCAAACGACTCAAACGTATATTTTATCAATTATAAACGATAATTTTATGATAACAGGAAAACGGGGGCGCGTAACCTGCGCACTAGCGGCTGTTGTCCACGATCGCCAGTCGCTCGACGTACCACTGTATCTTGCAGGTCGTACGCACTATTATTATAGTACAATATTAATAGTTACGTTTATTATCATTTTCCATAATCCGTTCCATCAATCATACGTATAAAAAAAAGAAATAATAATAATATAACGCGTACACAACATAATCGCGCCAGCAGCCCGCCCACGTACGCGTGTAAAATACGTATCTCATAGATACGGGTACTTATATAAAAAAAATAAATGAAAAAATACGCGTAGTAGTAGCACCACAGCAGTGACACGACTGGTGTATTGTTTTTGGAATCGTTTTTATATTTATCGCTCGAATACATTGTCCGCAATCTGTCCTTGAGCTTGTATTATAAACATAATATATCACGTGTTTATATAATATGTATATATTTATTTATCATATACCTGTTTGTTTCGGTTAAAATATGCGGCGAAGGAGGTAATCATTAAATTGACTACACACAAGTCACTTCCTCGGCTGTGTGTTGGCAAACACCAAATGAATATTTATGAAAGTTCGGCCGCGATTAGACGTTGGTAATGTGCGCGCGCGATCAGTACAAGCGCAATAATAATAATATTTGTGTACATACGAGATGTACATTATATTTTATTCCCCTCGAAACGTTGTTATCGTCCGTTATTATCGTCATTGCGTAGTACACACTACATAAATACATATTATTGTTATACACGTCTATCATATAGGTCCATGGGTGGCAGCACGTGGCGCTTAAGGGCAACCGAAAAAATATGAAACGACGGGAAGAAAGCGATCAAAGTCAAAAGTTATCAAAGAATTTAATAATAATTAGGTACCTATTATACATGGAGAAAAATTTAAATTTTATTCAAATTAATACTTTTATATTATAATCAGAACAGGATTTACTATTAGGCTATTTTGGCTTAATATTGCCATAATACAGGGATGGCCAAACTGCGGCACGCGTGCCATTTGTGGCACATTTGTTGTTATTGAATGGCACACTAGAGTCAGATAAAATAATATATAATTTTTAAAAATAAGTATTATTAAATTAGATTATATTATCGCAGTGGGATTTTCCGATTATTATTCTGATACGAGAATTGTTACAGCCCGTTCACACGATTCGATATTTTTACGGTATCGGATATTTTCCCGATTCGGTGTCTTTCGGTTGGAGTGTTCAGACGGTACGGTAATTTAACCGTACACCGTACTCAACCCTACACCGTACTCGGTTTTCAGTTGCATTCGTATCGTATGTGCA
>JAIPRM010000707.1:0-38819 GCA_025469315.1 Stegophylla sp. TES_Ste_2020 | reverse complement strand
AAAAAAACATTGCAATTGAACTGTAATAAAAATAATACCTATGAAAAAAATCTAAAATTTATATTTATGTAAACATTGTAAACTGTAAAGAAATAAACATTTTTTAAGGCACATTTTCAATTTTGTAAACATTATTTGGCATAATATAAAAAAAGGTTGGCCTCCCCTGCCATAATATATGGACCACAGGCTTTAAGGGGTGCTAGGTTTCTTTGATTTCAACATTTCTAAACAAAATAATACCGCATGTTTAGAGCAAATTTAGAATATCTCGAATCAATAATCAATTTGATATCCACGTTACAATGCTAATCGCTAACTATACTCACAAAATCAATGACTTAAGCTGCCTTACTAAGTCAATTTTCACTGAATTTAATTATTTTTTTTATTGCTCAGAAATTTACCGTAGAATAACCTCATATTCACTCATTTTACTGATTTTCCTCAGAGATGTAGGTACTTAGAATATAACGGTGATGCGGGAACACACTACATGTGTTTACTACCTAACGACAGTACATAGCAGGGGAAGACTTCACGGTGCATCCCGCAGAACAGAGTGATTTTTAAATGTGAATCACCGAATACGTCATCAATTGGGAGGAAAATATTATTTATATATATATAAAAAAAATCACCTCGTGTACAAAATGTATATGATGACTATTGTAAGCATCATGATATTATAATATATGACCTCTATAGAGTTGCAGGTGCTTATGCGATGACTGCTGCTGCTGTTGTGTGTACACAAAGATATATAATGGAGGTACCCGTATACTATATATTAACAAAGTATGTTATAAATAATGTTTATATACATTTAAAGCCAATAACATATAGGTATTCATCCGTCAGTATAACGTTTCACCATGGATATTTCGATCCATGAAATGGAGGCAACAATTGAAATAATTAACACAATAAATCGATGTGGCGTACCTAACCTAACCTAGACATATATTGTATAATAATATTTCTGTGTCCTGAGAAACTAAAAATTTGCCATAGTCTAAATCAGTGATTCTTAAATATATTTTACCACGGAGACCCTAAACCACGACGAAAATATTCGGAGCTCTAAAAAATATTAAAACTGTTAACAAAAACGCTGACGATATTATGTTTTTAATATTCAGATATTGAAAAATAACGTATAGTTATAAACAATCTATCCATAATTTATGTAGAATATATACACAATTATTTTTAATTTGAAGTCCTATCAATGTTTAAAACAAAAAAACTCAATTTAGATTTAAAATTTCTAGCAGAACCATTAGAAAGTTTTCATAACATACAAAGGTTGGACAAAACATGTTGTAAAAATATTTCTGATCTATATTATTATAGTATGATTACATGGAGGTTAGACAAAACGGGTGCTTCACTACACTGTTTTTATTATTATACGCGGCGTGAAGTGGAAGAACCGAAAAAGGGAGTAGAAATTAATTCGAAAATTGTGTTTAGGACTACCCGAGTTACGCGTACATCGTAAATCTGGCCGCTTCGTATCTCCAATCGTATACGATATCATTATGTAATACGTATTTTAAACACGGTATAAGATATAATTATGTCGTTTTTAAATTTTGTTTTTTCTATGGAAATCTGGAAATGAATACATGACATGTGTTTACCTACAGATTTCCATACATCGTATAATACACTCATGTCAAAAATATTCAGTTGGTTAAAAAGTGTAAAATTTCTCACAGAAGATTTGGCCTTAATTCATCGGAAAAATATATCGTAGAAATAATGTAGATAAGCAATAATAATAATGTCATTAGATTACAGGGACGTACAAAAATATTAACATAAAAAAACTAAAGTTTAGTAGAAAATTTAATAATTATTGTAATTTGATATATTCAACTATTATAACCTGAATATTAACATTTCATAAATATTTAACTTTTTAATTTAACAATAGAAATTATAAAATACAGCCAGACTTATATTTATATACTTAAAAGGATTTTTAGACAGCGTTTGCGTTTTTGTTGTTTAAATAATATCCAATTATGGTTAGTAACAAAGCTTGTACCTAAACAAAGTAATTATTACAATTTATATTATATTATACTAATCTTATATTCTATATGTTTTTAAATATTATTCTAATAAAAATAACACTGAGTGATTCGCATGAAAATGGGTATCGGAATGAGATATTCGAGATACGTCTAATAAAAAAGGATACACAAATTGCGTTCACCATATTTGTCAGGTAGTAGAATTTTTTTTTCCAGTTTTCTGGGATTACCACGTTCATCACTTTTCAGCCATAGACTATTAATATCTAATAATATAGAATTAAACATGAATAACATGTCATCAACACCCCCTCCGACTTTGATTTTTCGACAAAATTATTATGTACAAAATTTGAAACTGCTGACCACTTCACAAATCGAAAACATTCTCGATTTGCTGTGCAACGTGGGGACATTTCTGTTTGATAATATCGTTAATAGCAAATATGTAAATATGAATATTAGTCGAAATCAGTTTTGAAACAAAATATAGTTTAGTTTAAGCTAAATAACGAATGAAATTGCTAGTAAGTGGGTGACGGGGGCGACAACAAACAAGTACCTGGAATAATTTTTGGTTTGCTTTAATTTGACGTGTTATTAAGTGATTAATGGAGGCAGCACTCATCATGACATTTCTAAGTATTTAATCACTGAAATTTTTATATCGTGTTCAGCAACGATGTCGTCGGTATGGCTGCGGCATTGATTTGTTATATTTATTTAAGTATAGTTTACTGTACGTTATAATACCTCAACAATACGTTATTACATATTCTACGTGCGTGCAAATCGTTAAAACGAAAAACTCATACCTAAATTATAACGCGCGTAATGTAGGCACACCACCGTGCGGGGACACACGTCTGCGTAGCGGCACGGAGAGGGTCTTCTCGGAGCAGTTGACCGCCACCGGCGACCGGAGGAGGTGCAGACGTCGGCGGCGGCGACGCGCCGGTGGTTATGGCGATCGGTTGTAAATTTGTCACGCGTCTCTCTCCAGACTTGGCGGCGGCGGCATCAGCAATGGTAAGAGGGGGGAGGGGGGTCAGAGAGGTTAAGTTTTTTTTTTTGAGTCGTTAAAAATAAAAGAAAAAATAAATATAAATAAATGAACGGAGGAAATTTGTCGACTGTCACACGACGACGACGAGTGTCCGCCGCGGGAGGGCGCGCGCAAGCAGCATTCCACAGCGTTTGGATCGCGCGCGCCCGCGCGTACGCACACACACACACGCACACACACACACACGCACGCATATTTATTCACACACGATAACTGCTGCCGGTGGTCAGACCCCAATGTCGTCATGTCCGGCGTGTTTTTTTCTTATTTATTTATTTTTTTTATTATTATTTATGTTTTAATATATAAAAATGTGTATATAACGCGAGTACACACATAAAAATAAACCGTCGTACTCATAACGACCGTATATGTACACACATGTGCATATACTGCGCACGTACCTGTATTCTAGTGTGTGTGTGTGTGTGTGTATGCTCGCAACAGCTTTCACACCATCACACGCACGCGCTCACACAAACATTTCGGCTAACGATTATCCAATTAACATGACAAAAGATTTATACTGTTATTACATCACTGGGGCTACGCATACTATAATATGTATAAATATAATACACAAACACACGTGAGCTTCATCCTCTCCGGTTGTCGCGTCGTTGTCGTCGTTTAGTCTACTCGCACCTCGGCCCCCTACATCACACACTGGTCCGGTCCCGGTCGTCGTTTTGGGTGCGCAAGCGTGTTGCATTTATATACACACAAAGAAATTGAGTCTTTAAAAACCTTCGCGCCGCCTTTCTAACCGTTAAATCATCGGACAATTTGACTCTTATTATTTATACACACACACACACACACACACACATATTATTATTATTACTTTTATACGTATGTATACGCGTTAAACGTATATTAAACACGTGGCGTACAAGTTGTAGTCGAACGAACGCGTAGTTCTGGCGGACCAGCTTATAAGAAGGACAAAAAAATATTATACGCTGTAGGTATACTACGGATGACAACGCGGTGGATTAATAAGTATAAATTATATTCAGCGTACACAAACGGTTATACGCGTTTATGCCCGGTATATGAGTTTATAACGAGCTGACAAAGCTGATGCGGAGACCGACTTGATGGTTTTTTTTTTTTTTTACTTTACGCCGTACTCGATTTCATAATATTTTGTTAAATAGTTTAACGCGAGTATTCAACGGTGTTTCAAACACAAAATATTTTTACGAGCGTAAACATGCATAATATATATCTATGTATAATGTACCTGTACCGACAATTTAAATAAAATATAAATATTATTTCATTCGACTCGTACGCGTTAAAACTGTGCTGCAGGCAATGACGGATTTCTCTTCACGCCAATGTTCACGTCTGTGCGTGTAGTGGCCAAATTTTAGGAGCGGTAAATATTTTTATTTTATTTTTTTCTGATGTTATCAAACATACATAAAACACGAGATTTTAAAAATTATTTTGAAAACGAACAGGTAAAATTTTGATAATAAATCGAAAGATTTTTTTTTATTACGGATAAGTTAAAATAATATTTTTTCGACCAACTGAATTCACACAAAATTTAGTTGTAATCAATTTGCTTTTTTTTTCGACAATATAATTAAACTTAAATAGTACATTAATAAAGGTACCTATAGTATTTAAAGTAAAATAAAGTTTATTATTTTTAATGAAAGAGAGAAAAGTTTTTAAGATAAATATATATTTTTAAATAGCTAATAATACACGGGCGCTAAATTAATTCGGTGAATACACAGGACGCTGATAGGTTAAATCCTGGCTTCAGGCGCACACGTCAAATCCGAGTTACGTGACGTGTGTCATATTATATAGGTATATAGGTATTAAATATTATATCGTTTCACCTATACATTATAGCAGTGTTCTTTTTTTTATAGTGAAATTGTTCTAATATACCTATTACACGTTATTGTGCTTTACTGTACACATACATGGGGTTGATCAGCTTGAGTTTTGGCGATAATTCGGCGGCGATTAAATTATAAGTTTCCTGCAGCAGTCATATAGTGCTCGGATTATACATTATTATATTATATTCGACGAGAAGCCTCTCGCAACGTATAGGTACCCCCGGAAAAATAATATCGCGTTGTCAAAACGCGTGTAATCTGACTCCGCGCGAGCGAGACCTTAAAAATATTTATAATCGGTATTACACGTCCTAAATGTGGCCCACTGCAGACGCCGCCGGTAAATGGAAACAGTTATAAAATAGTAATAATAATAATATTACTACACGCGCGTGGGTCGAATATAATAATTACCTACATTTTCTGTCCCTCTCTCTCTTTCTTCCCGAATGCCACGCCGCCGTTTTATATACCTACGTGGTGTTTAGAGGTGATTAATGAAAAACAAAAACCTGGTCCACTCGTGTATATATATATATAACTTTAATATAAATCTTATTTATATTGTACAGGTTTCCGATAATAATTATTGTGACGATTTTATCAAACTATTATTATTAGTATTATTATTATTATTTTATCCCGTTTTGGATGGATACACTCAGTGGTTATCGAGAAATAAATCGTGTGAAACGTTTAGACCGTAATTGCGAAATGATCAAACATACCGCACACTCGTGTTACTATACCTATATACAGCTGCTGCGATTATAAACATCACTGGTGCGATTCAACAACCGTCGTCATCGAATACAGAAAAAAAGCAGACCAGAAGAAAAGAACGACAGAATAAAAAACACTGAAACAAAATGGAGTTTCGAAAATTATTCATTCCGCACACACCGCGCGCCTTCAGTGGCGGTGGTGGTAGAAAGGAACGGAAGTCCGTCGTCGCGATGAGGCGGGGAGTTCCGCGACCGGGGCCGTGTGGCGAAACGCCCAACGTCGTATTATCTGAACAATCGTTGTCGTCGCCGTCACAGCAGTCGCTTGCTGCAGAACGAGAGTAGGCGCACACAATGTTGTAGATAACATTATTATTATTATAATAACGATGAGCGCACGCGCAGAAGGATGTGGATTTTAATTAATTATTTTTTTCCCGTCGTAATTAACAACAGCTGATGAATTATACGAAGTAATGCGATGGTAATTTAGTGCTTGTTTAACGTGCGTACGGGCTGAGAACGGGACCTATGAGACCTGCGCATTGCAGAGGGTGTCGATCATTAGATGTAAATATGATGGTGACATATTTTTTGTTTAGACCATAACAAATATTATCATTTTTTAAATCAATGCCCAGGGCTCGGGATGAATATTTTATAATATCCGCATGGCCATATCGACAACGTTTCCTTTGTAAACTTTATAGCAGTTAGATCAACCCTAACCAGTACATAACCGATGGCATATTATTAATAAAAATGATAATTACCTATTGCGCTCGTAATTATAGGTACTAATGTAGGCATATCACGTAGGAATTTATTATGCCATGATGTCTTTTATTTTTGTTACGGAAAATACGAATTCGTAGGAAGCGTTATTTTACGATTTTATTTTTGAACTTATTATTAATTGCAATTATTCTTATTTTAGATTCTGAACGAAGTGAATTGAAAACTAGTGTTTTTAACAGTGATGTTTATTTTTTTTTTCACTCATTTTTAATTTAGAGACAATTTATTTTTTATTTTTATCCTAGTTATATTAATACACATGATAATTAATACGTATTAAAATGTATGTCGTGAAACGTCAAAACAATTTTGAAATTAGCTCCCGGACCCACAATTTTGGAAACGATATTATAGGTTCGAGTATGGCAACGTACGCGTAATATGTATGGCATTTCTCACACGTCGAGTATATATCATAATAATACATCGATCATTAATATTATTATTGTAAGGACGCACTGCAGTCTGTATACCTACATAATATTATACACACATATTTATACACGAATTATATTACAGTATACATAATATAATACAATATATTATAACCTTTCGGAATAATACCAACAAACGGGTGTAGGTATAATGATTCTCTATCGTTACACACACACACACATGACCATGGCGTCTACAATAATAATATATTATACACTCATTCTATACAGCATAATACTACGGGGCCCAGTCAAAGAAGCCAACATCCAAACAATTCAAGCTTTTCAACCAATTTGCCTACATAAATCATCGCTAAATCCCCTCAGTGCCTGTACGCAGTAACTGTATAATAAACTACTTCGCGATTATCTCAAAATTAAAATTATCAAAAAAATGGCTATCGTCTTTCACAAGCTAAACACATGCTATCTTCTCATATCTTGACTAGCTTATAATTAAATATACTTTGTCGGACAATCCCGCGACAAGACATCTCGGATGCAGACGGTGCATGCGAACCTACTTTGTAAGTAAAATTCAAACATAATAATATTATATATAATTTATCTGCAAAAATAAATCAGTGAAAGATATATTATATCAGGAAATAAAATAAAATATTTAAAAAATAAAACGATAAATTATAATATGAAGTAACTTTGTTGTATTTATTGGAGTTTCAAACATTATTAATGAATGCTGAGAGAAAATTATAGAAGGAATTGCTAATCTCTAAAACCCAAATTATACAGATCAGAATCGTTAATGATTTTTGTGTTCATTCAAATTTTTTATCAAACTATCCGGAAATAATCGTAGCAGAATTAGCTTTTAAACAAAACCAACAAAATTTTTTTTTTGTGTTGATGTAACTTAGTTTTCAGCAATTTCTACATTTCCTTCAAGTTATCTCATAGTAATTATTGTAATTACATCTATACTTATTGTACAAATCAGGGATGAAAATTTTTTTTCTCATTTCGTGCGTCAAAATTTTTTTATTATTTTCCCCAACCACCGAACCGTTATGAAATATATTTCAGGTAAACAATGTGTTATGTAAATTATTTTATTAATACATAAAAAAAATAAAATAAATTATAAGTTTTATATACATTACGAAATTAAACAGCAATTTTAAAACCACGAAAACTCAATTATTTTCAGTAGGCATACACTTTTATAAGACGTCAACGACAGTAAAAACGTACCTACTTACAATGTATTCGGATTATTATTTTAATTAATTTTAAATGTCACGAATAAAAGTATAAATTGTATTCATCAAGTGATAATAATATTTTACAAATAAAATATTTGTAATATTATAATTTATATTTTTTTGCAACAAATAATCTGATTTTCCCCTTAATGTTTCGTCTGCTCTCGAAATTATTGCTCGCGTGATACATACACGTTATAATCGTATTTTCACTATGTGTGTGGCACTGCACATCATTATTGGCATTGGGTGCGAGACGGCTAGAGTCGAAAATATGGGCGAGCTCACGCGCGTCATCGGATACCTTTACATCCGTACGACTCGGCGACAACGGCAACGACGACACGTATTCTACTCCTCTCCGGTACGAGCCGGTCGCGTCTTTCATCGGAAGACGACGGGGGAAAAAAAAATAAAAATAAAAACCGTCTCATTTTTTCTTTCTTCTTTTACGCTTGTGCCTCAGCCGCCGTTGCCGTTGACACATCGCCGCCGCGCTATGGTGTCACGTGTGCACCGCGCACTGATGCAGTGTGTGGCGCGATATCGTTCATCAATCATCTCGTCTTGTCAAAATCGGATACTTATACGTACTACCGAGTGAGAGAGATAGGGGTGAAGAGAGACACTGCAGAGAGAAAAAGAGAATAGAGATAGATAGTTAAGTTGATAGAGACTAGATAGAGAGAGAGAGAGAGAACGTGTCTTTTGTGTGCATATATTATGTGTCTTTCATCGGAGATAACGTTGACAAGTACAGGTATGATGTACACATAATAATATTATATAAATCATCATACACGCGTCTTATTAAAGCCGCACGATAAGTTTATTTGGATTTAATTAGCATCTGCAGCGCATTAAATTCCCGCGAAACTGGTATTTCCATCATGGTTATGTTCGTACGGCGGAATTTTGTTAATATAATAATTTATTATTACGTAGGCACATGCGGCTGTAATTATTCGGTTTTAATTTCAACGTACGGCGTGCAAGACTATATAATATATGATTGATTAGAAATAAACGCGTGACGAAAACGTATATGCAGATGAAAAACCATCGCCATTTTTCTATACACACGTCGTAACGTATAATATATTAAATAATATTGACAACAATTTAATTTCACGAGTATTATTGTGCAATATTCTGAAAATGGCTTCAGTGTGATAGTCAAAACCAAGCACGGTAGTATGATAATAATTATAATTGTTGAAATCACCGATAACGATTATAAAAAAAAAAAAAAACCAAGGTAAATCATTGTGTGTGGAAAAAAAAGGAAAACCATATAATCTCCGAGTACCCATAGTATAAAGACACATGCAGTTACCTATAGATGGATTATATATTATTATAATGCAACGTCGACGCATAAGAAACTATTCTGATTTCACGAGATCCTCAACATATCTCATATGAGTGGAATAAGAATTTTTATTCTTACGTAATATCTCAGCCAAACGCTCCTCTCGTCATCAATAATTAACCCCATGGCATTGCAGTGGTTTGCGGTAAGGAAAATTTTTGTAAATTTAGTAAATTGTGAAAATTGAATACTTATTTTATGAGATCCTAAAAATCGTAGTGGTACATAGGTAAGCCATTATTTGTTATGAAATTCTGTGTCATTAAACTACAATTTAAAATGTATGTGTCACTGTCCACCTATTATTACTGTATACCAATTCTACACAACATTTTTCTAAATAAATATGACTAAATTTATAAAGGGACATTCGGGTGAATGTATATCAAATAACTCTCAGTGAATTAAAATTACTGAACCTCTTTGTTTTCAAAATTTTTTGATAAGCGTATGGATGAAATGACATAATACACTATATTTATGAAATCCATAGAAAAATATAATATTGATAACGATTTGCACATCTCTTAGTTGTACCACTGTTTTTGTAAATATAACTGACTTATATCATAGGTAAGTACAATAATAATTTCTACTAATTGAAACAGTTTTAGTGTAGGTAAGTGTAATATTAAAATTTAGTTACGAATTCTCATTGACTGAACGGTATTACCTAGTTATGGTTGATTATCACATTTGTGCCAGGGCATATCCTTGAAGCACACTTACGTATACAGGCAAAAAGTGTCTCGTCTACGTGGGATAAAAATCTTACGGAAAACGCTCCGAGGAAATAAAATAAACCACAGAAACCGCACTCACCTGTCCACTGATGTCCATCTCGTTGTTGGTAAGTTTGACCTTTTCAAACGACACGAAAGTTTTGTGCAACTGATCGCCCGTGAACGGTGAATCCGGGTGCGTGTACAACCGATGTGGGGCTGGGGGGTCCGCCTTGCCAGCAACCAGCCATGATGACTTGTGATACGCGTATCGGTACCGTTTGTTGTCAACCGGCACGATGTCGATGAGTACTGAGTACTTTTGGTTGGGGTCCAATTTCCGGAAGCACACGCGCAGAGTTGGGAACATCCTCCTGCGAACACAATTTGCAATCCGTGGTTAGAAAAAAATAAAACAACGTCAAGGACTTTATACAGATAAATAATTCCTACGTCCATACAGAGCTCGCATATACCTCATAGGAATGGCTCATTACAGCTGTTTGTGATATGAACATTTTCAAATTTAAATATTTAGTGTATGTTGCTCGGAGTGAGAATGTGTACAGTGATTAAACGGTGGCATTTTGTTTAGGAAAAAAAATGAATAATTAAATCTTGGTACACCTCCGGAGGGTAAAAGTTTAATAAAATCGCTATATTTCCCGCAGCATTAGAAAAACATAATAATATTATTATAATAATATCAACGATTAAAAAAAAATATAACAACGATATTTTTTCGTACACGCGCTTTTACCGTGTACTTTCATAATATTATACTTGCCTATAATCATATGACGGGAGAGCGCGCACCTGTTTACGCGCGCACACACTCCAATATAAATTATATTACGTACGTGAAAAAGCGCAGGTGAACCGAGCACGACTAATTATCCGTTAAGTCGGAATATTATGAATTATCGTTTTCGCCGGCGCTCGGTAGCGGCTTTATTAATTATTACAATCGACCGCGTAGTGCCTATGTGAAACATAAAACGATATTTATATAAGCACATAAACATATATACACACATGTGTGTATGTGTGTGTGTGTGTGTGTGTGTGTATAGCTACGAGTAAAATATCTGTGTTCTACGTGTGCATAATATTATATATATATATGTATAATAATATATTCACGTTAATGTTAAATGTGCGCGCCGGGCCGTCAGCGGGTGGCGGCTGCGTACGATATACTATTACTATTACAATAAATATTATTTCGTACGCGTATAAATTATTATTATTGCGGTGCGACGCGTTACCGGTGCGCTGGTCGCTTTTGCGCGAAATGACCACCGCCGAATTGTTAAACCGGGCTGAACATTAATGACCGGCGCGAGTGAGCAGGACTCAGGTGCGGCGTAAACGTGAATTCGGATTTTAACCTTTTTAATGACAATTTTCGTTTTCAGTAGGTAATAATACAATAATAATATTATTGTTTTTCCCCTTCGCTTTATTTTGTTTTTTCTCTCGACCTCATAAATTCGCATTTTCGGGATCGTTTAACGTGACACGAACCACTATATTATTTTTATATGTGTTTTATACGTATTTTATATTATTATAGTTATAATATACACTTCACCCACCGCACACCCGAGTTTGTTAAGGTTATGCCGTTGCCATGCCGCTACAGGTACTGCACCTAGTGACCGCCATTATGTAAGAGTTTAAAAATTATTTATAATATAACTAGAACATAAACCTATAATAAGATAAGGTAAATACTAATAACGTAAGAAAAATCGAAATTTTATTCGTTTAACGATAATAATATTTTATGGCAATAATAAATCGTTTTTATATGATATACATTATATTAATTTTATAATTTTCGCCTCTGAATGACATATCAAAATATAGGTATATTATACGTGAATATTCTATGGCGGCCAAAAAGTAAAAAATATAATACGATTTGAGATAATGGGATAAAGGAAAAATTCTTTAGGCACGATAGTTAATTAATAATAATTCACGTTCATACCTATGTACACACAAACATATATATATGTATATTGTTTTTACGGTACAGACTACACAATACATAAAGGTAACTCATAACCAGGCGACGGTGTTTCAAGCACACCGAATTTTTTAACTGTTGAAAACCCAAATAAATTACCGTGCATCATAACATGTATTATAATACCTGTAAAATTCACTATTTGTACCAATAGAAAAAAAAAACCGTACACGAGACCTTGACATGAAAAAATGATAGAATAATAATAATAATAATAATAATAATAATAATTATGTTTTCGCAATTTTATTGTTCACGTTGCCAGCCATACGTCGCGTCGCCGCAGCACGGTGCGTGTGGTGCGGCGGCGATGATGGACGCGTGAAATGACGTGTAAAAATAGTGAACATTTATCGGCCGATAAAAACCGAGTTATTTTAATGACGCGATCGGAATTAAACAAGTACCTTCCGGTGATAAATAAAAACTAATAATTATAATAATCGTAATGGTTACACGAAACTATAAAATCCGGTGTTTTATAATATGCGCGCATAATGCGTTACATTATTATTATAATGTGTTCGTTTACGTTCGCACGTAATCACCGCATAAACTCTCGTCAAACCGGTGTAGACGGACCGATATAATAATATTTTATATTATTTACGCGTGTGTTATTGTCATCGGGGCCGACAACGCGGAAAAGGACGGCCGCGTGAGAGGATGCGGCGGATTATTATTATTATATTGGGCATCATCCGTCGGGTGTTGTCTGTCCGTCAACTCCTTTTTATAAAAATATGTATAACATTCATCAACCACATAATGATATAATTATTTTTATTATAATATCTCATCGTGTGACGAATCCCATACTACGACCTATCTACTCATATACACGATTAATTAAGTTTAAATGTCCGAATTTTCGCCACATGTAGGGAAGATACATCCCTATATCGTGGTTTGTGCTTTTGAAATAATAACTATTATTGGTTGTGTGAATACACGTTACCGAGAAAAATATCAATAAAAATATTTCAACGAATAGTAGTTTTCTGACGTGTATTACGAATCGTGACAAAACACTCGGTCAACACAAAGGTCGAATATTTATCACATGATCTGCACGTTAAAATCCCAAAAACCATAAGGATAATAAAAAAACTAATACATTTGTCTCGGACCACACGGTATTACAATGGTGTATTGTTATCTAGTATTTGTTTACCTTCCGAAATCTTGGGGTTGGATACCAGCTGTGCCTCAAAGCCATTGAAAAATATCTGGTTTTATCATTATGTTTATTTTCTCTACAATTATTGTTTCTATTGTGAACGGGTATAGATCTGCACGCGAATGAATTTTATACAAGATACATTGTCAACCTGACTACGTTACCGCACGTTTATAATAGTAACACGTTTTGAGATCTTTGCTGAATCAAATATAATATAAATATAAAAACACGTTAATGTAGGACGTAGGGAGCCAATCGAACACGACGTTAGTTATTTTTATAAAATCATAAATAAATATGAGGATCTATTGACAGAATTTGATTGTGTTTATATTACAATGGTTCTTAACCTTTTTCGAATAACAGAACAAATAACATTTTATAAGATTTTCACAGAACACAATGATTTTTCATGGTTATAACTTATAAACGTCTTATAATAAAATTGTTAATGGTTAGGTATTTGTTCCTACAAAATATATTAACGTATTGTAAATACTTATATGACTTTTTTTTGGATGGGGGGAGGGGAAGTAAACGTAAAAACATATCAATGATTTTAAATTCCTTTAAATTAAATTAAATTACTAAATATAATATACTTGTACGCATAAAATTATAAAATCTTAATACCATTAATTTCTGATGTTATGAAGTAACTAGAACATACTAACTACTTGAGTATATAAATTAAAATAAACATGAAAATACATTTTTTTTGTTAATTTTTCATAATAATAACAGTCATTAGAGCCGTAATTTAACTTTAAACATATGTAAAAAAAAATTCATTTTGTCAATCTCCATGCGACTTGGAACGTATAGCAAAACAAATATGTTGTAAAACTTCAGAATCAAACTATTCTTTAGAGGATTAAAATTTTCTAATTTAAAATAAAAACATATTGAAAAACGTATATGTGCATACAATAAAATAAAATTGATTACATTAAAATTACACATCTACGGAATATTTTAAAGATTTCACTGGAAATTTCGGTAGTCTATGTTGCGCTCGGATTATTGAGAATTTCGGAATAAGTTTTCTTTAAAGGATGACATAGACAAATTTTTATCTACATAGAACGGGTTTAATATAACCGTCAGACAAGTTTTTTTACCAGAAAAAGTGCTCACAAGACGCGTCTTTGTAAAACCAATACATAATTCTTCAGAATCCGGATCACCACCCTCCCCTTCTCCAGAAGTACGGTTTCAGGCGTAGGGTACCCCCCATACCGATACCCGTTCGGCTACAACTCATTGTGCACGTGACGTGATGCGGCAGCGACGTGACTGCGGCCGCGACGATAGATCTGGCCTGCGCGATGATCGGTCGAGTTGCGTACGTATACTGACGACGACTATCCGACAGCAGGACGCAAAACATAACGAAGCACAAGGGAAAAAAAACTGAAAAAAAATCGTCTGACATTTGTCAACGTCGTCATCGCGTTATTATACCGACCCGACGTCGAGGCCAGCGGCAGACGACCGCACGCTGCGAGCGCGCCGACCCGAGAGCTCTACAGCAACCGTGCACCGTGTTCCGAGATACACGCGTCCGTTAATCCGGCTGCAGCAACACAGCGTACACGCGACGACCCACAGCTAGCTACCCTTCCTCACCCACCTTTTTACCTAGAAAAACAACCACTCTGACCAACTTGGAAAGAAAGCGGGGCAGTGGTGGATCAAGGAAAGAAAAGGTTTAGGGAGATAGCATTCGTTTTATACTCGGTAAAATCGGTCTCTTGTACGTACATTTTTTTGTCGACAATATAATGAATGAGTAAAACAAAAAATCCAATGAAAATTGTACTCATAACTCTGACTACTTTGTTATAAAATAAAAAAATTCGAGTGATATACATTCATTTATTATACAAGTATACTATGCAGATTACTTAATATTAAGTATAAATAAAACGAGTGGTGTAGAACTATGTTTCTCAAGTCTCAACCAAAAGTGTAAGCCCCCATTGAAGGAGAGAAATTTAGTTTGCTTTAGGGGGGGGGTATCATGAATAAAATATCATATGTGTATTATTTATATAATTTTTTTTTATCTTTATTAAATCATTCTACTTGTGGCTAATAGTTATAACGAAAAAAAAAAAAATCATACTTTTTTTGTAAATTATACATTGGCAGGTATTTGGAGTAAGATTTTTTGAAAATCTTTAGGGAGAAGGATGGAAAATTAAGTTTGAAAACACTGGTGTAAAATATATTTTGAGTATTCCCTTCATTAAAAAAGGTGGGCAGTCCACTAAGTGTATACGAATATACATTTTCCTGAAGTTCAAATCTGCCACTAGTAGAGTTAAGAATAGGGGAGGAGAGATACTCGAATTAACTTGCCACACCCAAAAACGCTCAAGCATTATAATATTGGTATATAAACGTAAAAGTTTGCGTGTGTTTACGTACGATAATATTTTTTGCATGTACAAACAATAACTTATATTATGCTCACACAACATTTACCCGTAAACACGTATAATATACGTCTGTAGAGGGGCACGACAGTATTGCGTTTTTTTTTTCTGTCCAGTTCACGCAAGTTTTTTTATTATCATTTATTTATTACGATCTCCGGATGCGTATTAATGTGCGATCGTCGCATCAAGACAGCGCGATACGTTCTGACCACCCGCCCGCCGCCGGCGACTTTAACGCGCTTTTTATTTTAATTATTATTATTATACACTGCGCGGCGCACGGACACCGCGGCGTATTATATTATACAGGTAGATACGCGTATTATGCGGCAACATCGCTGATCCGGATAAACTGCATTCCCTAAACAATATAATAATATAATATCGTACGATATATTATATTTCTTCGCACATATTAATATACGTATTGTAATAATATAAACGTGTTGTGAGTAAGTACATGACATATAACATATATAAGGTACTTCGTCATTATGTGCGGATCGGCATTTATATTACTATAGTATATTATTATTTTATAATATGACTGCAGTCAAATCGATTTCCGTACGTGAAAACCGACATCCAAATTATTATTGCGCGTAACCGGTATTTTAAATGTGATATATCCTTATAATCGGTTCGCATCAATTTAACTCGTCACAGAATAAGCCTGACGACGGCCACACACTTATTACCTCAATGATAAAAATTGTAAATTATTATTAATGCTATCGAGGCAGTCGAATAATATATCAATATAAATGTACAATACCGTTTATTATACGCGATAATTTTTCTTTAAAACTCCATTCACTAAAGCCGTCAATCATTGCTATATGAAAAATAAACGAAAACATGCGATTTGGATTCTTACATCTATTATTCCATTATGAAGATCCGGAAACCGATTCGCATATGCCATTTATCACGGTCACTCACATCTCATTCTCGACATACTAAACCATTAAAATAACTATGTGTGTTTTGTGATTAGTCCATTTAGTATTTTTATACTATATTATTATACTATTTGTATTTATAAATGCTACAATGTTCGTTTTAAATTAATTTCCTAAGTTGTACAGTATTCGTACGTGATAAATTTTAATATTTTTTTTTTTTTTGAACACGAAAACAAAAGTACTACTGAACGCATGGAATGAAACCGTAATAGTAGTTTAGGTCCATGAATATTTAAAAATGTCGGTTCTAGTTCTTAAAATGTTAAAAAATTAAAATAGATCATAACCAAATTTTTTAATTAGAATTTTGTTTTACTTACAATGACCATAACGTAATGGCCAAATAGAAAATATTTAATCTTTATCATGCATATGTTTTATATTTTTAATATTTTAATTTTTGTTTAATGAAATCTGATCCTGGTTACGAAAAATGAGAAACATAGTTTTCAATATGAGTTCTGGTTCTAGTCTCTGGTTAAACTAATTAAAAATATATATATTTTATTGGTATTATTATTATTAGTAGTAGTAACATTTAAAACCACAAATTTAATGTATAATGTAAACTATTATATTAGTGTATATTTCTACATTTTGCTTAGCGTATTTTCGGTCTCTATACATCTAAATATTATTTTATATTATTTATATATCTGTATTAAAACAGTTGACCACTCGATCAAATATTATGTCATTTAGTTATTATTGTACACGAATATTTATTTAATAACGTTTACACCCTATTCTGTTTCATCGCCGCAAAAGTTTAAAATAATATTTAATTTGCGAAACTCCTTGCTGACCGCATAAAAAACTCGGTAGACGCCAATGTTTATAATAAATACACACGTAAATCGATCGTCGCGTGTCTTCGTCGTCACTTCCTCACCTATACACTCATACTATGTGTGTATATATTATACATATACACATACACACAGAATGCGTATAATAACGTAATATTATAATAAAATAATAATATTCGTCTGAGGTAATATTTTATCGTCGTTATTATGGGATTCACTTTTATTTTTCAACGAAAACGAAAGGACGTTTATACCTATCAAGAGTTCAGTGTATTAAAATAACGTTTAATAAAATAATATTTGCGCAGAGTTCGTCGATGACTAATCTGCGCGAAATAATGACGCGGCGACGGCGGCGACGGGTAATCAGATACGACGCGGCCAACTCGAAGTAGAAATCCTTCACGGCGTTCGTTAATCAATATCGTTTTACGAGCGAAAAAAAAATTCCCCGACTATAATATAGGTAGTAGAGGTATACAATATTTTATTATATAAAATAATGTCAGTATATACCAACACCTAATAATATTCGGTCGGCCGAGATCGGAATCGCAACGGTAATCTATAGCGTTTCGAGACGGGCCGTGACAGTTTTCAAAAGCTCTTTCGCGTCCGTTGTCGACCGACAATCGCGGCGATCCGCATCAACAGGTGATTTATCTTCGATATTTGCGCGTCGACCTCTACCTGCACCCTCCTCCTTACTCCTTGCCCTACCGGCTTCTTTCTCTGCTAATGTCTGTGTCTCTCTCTATCTCTCGTCTATCACCAGCCAGCCTCCGGTCCAGCCACGTTCTAGTATATATATATATATATAAAATTGTGTGTGTGTGTGTATAAACACATAAATGCGGCGAAACACGGATTGATTACGGTCACGTTTTCGAATCGAAAAATCTATTTCGAAATGTGAAGGTGGTGCCGGCGTCCGCGGTATTAACGCGTACATCCACCGTAAAATCCTACCCAAAGCCTTTTCGCGCCCGGCAAATGACAAGATTATAACATTATACGTGTAGCATGTATACACGTTCGACACGCACTCATTTATAATATGATAATAATCTCGTGACGCGATCGTCAGCAATTATTGTTTTTGCGGCCAAATACCGCGCGTCGATATTATTAACCACCTACACATATCACACTAAAAATAATATTCGATCTACATATTATAATAAACAAACGACGATTGCCCGGCACAGGCGACGTGACGTTTGATCCGTCCGTCATGGCATGGCTATGAACGGGTCACGACCTTTTTAAACTTTTATTTTTTTCTATTCGTATTTCTCACTCGAATTATGGCAATAATTTAATTTACAGTAACAATTTAATTTACAATTTGAAAACATGAAAACGTTTGGAAAAATCTCAGAACTTGAGGGTGCGTGAGTTTTATTAAATAAACGCGTATTTTGTATAAATTTTATTATTCGTATAAATTGTCCTCGTTTTTATAATAATAATTATTGATCTACTGCAGAGTTATTTTATCACATAATACACGTGGCGGATTATGAACATATACTATGTGTGGGATAGTTGGGTTGTATTAAAGTCGAATAAATATGACGAAAAAGTCGTTTGAGAAAACACATTTGGTCCGAAAGGTCACTCATATTATTCTATTGTAATTATTGTTTTCTTTTGATTCTCGACCGGACATATGTTTCATATTTATTTAGCTAAGAACCCCCCGAGTGCTCGAAAATGCGATTTAACGCAGTTTATTGTGTATGATGCGATGCGCATCATCGACCGGATATTGGTCACGCAATCATACATAATATACTTAATACTTATACATACATATAATATACTTCATTACGCATAATATTACAAAGGAACACGTGTAGTCAGTCCGACTCAGATGAACATTGTATTACACTCTATAGAAGAACCTATGTGAATATTATGTCGCGCGTAACGTGGTAACTCATTGCACCATGCCGTGCGTTAAAGAAACAACAATGGTGTTATTTATGACCTGCAGTTCTGGGGAAGATATAGTTTAAAAATAAATCCAACGGTTCTTAAACCCTGTTTCTATAAGAGGGCTCCACACTTTTCGAGGGCTTCGCGAGAAATGCGGACTTTTCTCATTCAGTTCTCGTTAATCTTAGTTTAAAATATTAAAAATAATTCAGTACTCGTGCACGTACAAAATGTACGTCGTTACTCACTTGTTTGTAACATATCATCAGCACATTTATGTTCGAAATGCGTGATTATTCAGGGACTCCAAGATCAAAAAAAAAATTCAGCACCTGTTCCACAATTTTAGTCCTTTTTATCGATGATTTGGAGCAAAACGGTTGGCGATTTGCCCCCAACAATACATTTTTGCAGGTTTATTTTGCGCGTCACGTGTAGAAAATATATATATAAAAAAAAAACACGTTAGAATGTGACGGCCCAGACGAGTAAACGCGTAAACGTCGAGGAGTACGAATTTATTACGTGTGCGCACAGGTGTCGTCGTCTTCGGTTATAAATTTACAGTGTATAAAATAATAATATTCTTCAAGCTACAGGATGATCACGCTGTTCTGCAACCATTGCCGTTGACGGTGCAAGCTCATAATAGTACACGTGTATAAATACTCACACGTATATTGTGTACATAATATATAATATTATGTAGGTATACTTTATATACGGCGGAAAAACAGTTATTATTATTATTATTATTATTATTATTATCACCGTCGTAACATTGGCCTATGCAAATAAGACGCCGTAAATAAGTGACAATAATAGTCGTCGAGTTGTTATTATTATTATTATTATTATGATTGCGTTTGTGGCCGTCGAGGTATATAACATACCTATACCTATATATCGCGTCACATTGCGCTGTTGCTGCTGCTGTTGATGCTGCGTTACACGAGTGTATTATAATATATGACACGGTGCGTCGTTATTGATGAAAGCAATAAAAAAATTTTCAAATATAAACTGGCTGGTTATTATTATTTATTTATTTTTTTCATATTTTACGGGTTGTCGTCGAAAATTACACACTTACTAACCGATCTGGACGACGGACGTTCGTATCGTGGGACGATGTTCTTTTATATATATATATATATATACATATAGACATACCACACACACACACACATACACACAAATACATTTCGAGTGATATATATTACGTATTTACGGGAACCCGGAGAGTGAGAAACGCGATGACGGCGACAGCGAACGACGACGACGAACGGCCGACAATAATAATTTTAACACCGCGCCTTTTGTTTTATGCATCCGGTGTACGCGACGTCTGGAATCACTCGCGCTCGCGAGAGACTGTCGATTTTATTTATTATTATTATTTAATTTTTTTTTTTTTTACCCGTTCCATTCTTTCCTTGGACGGACGTTAAAAACCTTTACAGAATACGCGGTAGTGGTGCCAGGCGAACGTTAATCAATTCGCTGCGGGTCGTTCGCAGGGCGAGTGAGTTAGTTGTAGCAAGTCCGAGTGGGTTTTACACATGTCATAAAATTAATTTAAATAACACGCTGCGGACTACTGCAGAGACTGCTGCTGCTGCTGCTGTTTCCTCTGACACACATGTAAATACATATTACATATATAAGTATACTCGTATACGAGAAGAATTATATACAAACGGATTCGTTGTGTAAATTATAATATTATAATGTGCAATGTGCAGTGTGTTTGTTTTGAACGTCCACTAGCGTCGTCCCTTGAGAGTATATTATTATACAGGAAATTATTACGGCATAAACGGACTGGAATCATTGCTGGCAGTTATCGAGATACGTTACAGCCGAAGTATGATTAGTTATATGAATGGTAATTCAATGATAATACGACGTTTCGAAAATGACGTGCACATGTCCGAGTGCGTTTTTTCGTGCACTGCAGAGAAACGCGGGACGTAAAACGTATGTATATTTTTTTTTTTATAAACGTCGTTTTTCGAAAGAAGAAGAAAGAGAAAAAAAACATGAGAAATGATCTTAAGATAATATAATTGGGTAGTCCCCGTGGTGAGTCGTTTATATGCGCGGTGCGGTAACCGGTGACTCGAGCATCATTAATCTTTTCTTCTTCTCAAAAAAGAAATTTTAGACAAAAAATTAGGTCTGCACGTGTTCTCGAAACCATACACTCGAAACGACAATGACGCTTTATCCTTTTTTCAAGTTCACACGTATGTATATATATACACGTATATTATACATATAGGATGTGTGAAATAAACGATTCCAAGATGTTTCCTTCGACAATCATACGTATATACAGCGAGCAAAACTTGTTCTTTATAATACCTTTATTCGCGGGAATTGTAATATGGACCTAGGTAGTGCTATAAATGAAAATGATCACTTAAAAAAAAATTTAATTCAGCGACTCACGTGTCCGTTTCAAATAGCCCTTGCGCTTTGAGTTTTATGACTATTAATTTATGTTCATATGAAATAACTCGTGGCACATGTAGAATATGTGACTGTATCAACAAAAATTACATAGAATTTCTATGAAATTAAAAAATCCTTATTAATTTAATTATGGCCAAGATAAATAATACGCATATACGCTAATGCTCACACTGTAACATTAATCATCGATGATAATATTATAGTTAATAGTTTCTAATTATTTATTATGAATGTAATTCATTAATCTTAACAAAAATATCATTAAACATTTATTTGATATTTTATACCTACCTAATTGTTTATGAACATTTTAATTAAATATAGACACACCTGCAATTATTGTTTCAATAAACAGTATCATAATAATAATATATATATATATATTTTTTTTACAAGCCAACAAAACGTTATTAATTTACGATTACCTAAGGCTCATGACAGCGATCTCAAAAAAGGTTATTAACCACTGTTCAAACTAATATTTTCCCGGCTGAGAGTTTAACTAAGATGTTCGCGAAACCAAATGAGTACGTTCGAATGTATGTAATTTACATTCTGCAGAGATTGGAACCAGTAAAAATACAGTTTTTTTTTCATTTTATACTTCTTAAACCATTTTATTATTAGTAATACCTTTAAAACCCAATACCAAAAATAAACGTTCACAAATCTAGGAAAATATTATTATTATTACGAATTTACTACAGGTATTTCTCTTAAATTGTAAAATGCACGTATTTTTAATTTAGTAAGATTTTACAGCTATAATCTTTATTGTTTTAGGATTGAAAAATTGAAAAAAAAAAACACGATATAAACGTGAGTAAAAACTAAGCGTGCCCGACTTTTTTTTTATGTTCAACAAATTTAGCATTTAAAAATACTTATAGTTGAGAAAACGAATTATAATAAAAACATATCAAATTTATTTTCCCCTAGATTATTTTCACTACGATACCCTAGCGATATCTGCACATTTTAGCGGTATCTAAACCGTTTTAAATTGTATTATTATCGAACTAGCATATATTTCATTTCCATTGGGAATTCGTAATCCTCACACTTTTCGTGTTTGTTAAACATTTAGTAAAATCGACTTGTCAGTTATTGACGAGCGTGGAAGCCATTTATTACACAACACCATATACATATCATATCGCTAGCGGGAAACAGTTTTTTAACCCTTGAAACTCTTTTTCCATATTAATACAATGCAATATTCACAAAAAACCTATTTAAATATTTGTTACGGCCGCAATTTTGTATCGAGTGCGTTTAACGCACGTGACTAGTTAGTAAATTTATATAGGCCTCCAATAGAATCATGATAACCATTGATTACTGTGATGTACCTATATATGTATGTATTATACATAATGATGGCACGATTAATGGCTAGCACTCGTCCCAGCGCACACAACACACAGTGCTTGAATTGGAAAAAAAGAGGGATGCATAAGTCTAAAAAAATTTGCGTCCCTGAAAACTGTAATAATTCATATATCCGTCGATGATTTTTTAAAAATTAGTTAGGGTACGCTAAAAATATTTAAGAAATAGAAGGGGTACTCCGACCTCTCGCGTCCTCCGCCAATTCAAGCACTGACTATACACGTATATCTATAGAATACTCGTATATATTATACACACACACTCGCACGTGGAATATGATCATGTATAAGTAGTGGAGGAGAAAAGACAAGGGACTAATGTCCCTGGGTGACAATTTGCATCGGAAATAGGGGAAGGTCACCCATTATACTTAATTGCAGTGGTTTTTTTTTTTTTTTTTTTTTTTTAGCGGCTATATTTGAATTTGAATTTTAGAATATCGTTGTACATAAACAAATTTCATATTATTATAGTGCTTATCAACAATATTATTATACGAAAGAATGGACATAATTGACACATAAGAATGATACGTAAGAAGTATAAATAAATAAATGTATGTATAGAGTATTATTATGATAGTGTGCGTCATTGGTTTAACTTTGAAAACATTTTTAGGGGAGCTAAAATGTTTATTTGATTGATTTAACCCCCAACCAAATAAAAAAAAAAAGGCATTAACCTTAAATTTCCAAAAAATTCTGGGGATCAACTGAGAACAGGATTTTTTTTTTTTTTCATGAAAAAGGGGAAAAATATTTACATTTTCAAAATTTTTTTTCATCAAAATATTTTTAATGTTATTGTCTAGATATAATAATTATAAAATTTCCATAAAGTTTGGACTAAAGAAAAAGAAGTTTTTAAATCGTAGTTTTCAAGTTTCGGTAGTTTTCAACAAAATATTGAGAAACTATTGAGAATTTCAGAAAATGACTTTCTAAAAGTTTCTTCTTGAGTAAATTTCTGATTGGTCAAAATTAATAAAATGTAAACGTGTATTTTTATGTAAAGAATTGTAGTCTGGGAAAACTTGTAACATGCCCATATTTTTTACTTAAACTTTATAAAACATATTTCTCGTTGAACTCGTAGAGCGAACTTTACTATTAATTACATCTCATATTTTCTCGAAACATTTTTCACACATATTTGATAGTAATTTTAAAGTGCCAAAAGCCTCGAGCACGTTATAACAGGTATAATTCTCACGTACCGCGTTCTACGGAGGCGGCGGCGGCGTCGCGGTCGGTGGACGTAAGTGGCGCCGATCTTCTCGTACACGCGCGCGCACAATAAAAAAGTGGTCGGTGGGGAGCGCGACGTAGAAAACCATCGATCGCCTCCCTTCTCGTCCGGACCCCTCGTCGTCGGCGCGGTGCCACCACTACCACCGACCAAAACCACGCCCTTGTCGGCAGGCCTGTTAACGGCAACGGCGAGCCGCCACTCGGCAAGTCGGTAGCATTATAATAATAATAATAATAATATAGTGTAACACCGTATTTATTATAACGTGTACATTAAACGCGACAATATACGAGCAACAAACACAATATTATTATCATTATAACATAATAATAATTGTTACGTCGAAAGTCGATATCTCATATTTTTCGTTCTCTGCTATTATCTACACTATAAAATAATGTATTACTTTCAACATCACAAAATCAAGTTATTCCCCCTCCCCCACCCGTTTTCTCGACTGTTCCAACGTAACATTAGATACTGCCAGTGGCGTGCTGAGACATAGATTTTTTTGATGCCAAATCGAAAAAAATAGTGTTAACCAGCTCATTGTAATAAATTATAATTCATGTTATTCACAACTTCCTACACGGTCTGGAGTTTTATAAACCTCATCCCCCACTTTATATCAACACGTGTATTTTAAGTAAGAGTGTTTCGATTAGCGAATCAGTGTGTATACACGTGTATATAACGATAAAAAAACAGTACACGATGATGATCTTATCGATTTCGACAAGGCCAATGGTCTAAGCCGATCGCGATGTATCTAAAGCATATTTATACGTATTTTCACACCGTTATAATATTGTTAGACGCTGCAGCGTGTCATTAAAACATCGTTGGAAATGATTCATCATACGTGTTTTACGAAAATATTGCTATGAAACGTATACACATCGAGCGTATTTAACAGTGAATATACAACATATTATGTATATCATACTATAAGAACCTGTGTAATTCATTTTTATTTTCGTTAATTTATTATGAATTTTGATATTTTAGTAAATACGCATAGATTTTTCGTTTTTAGTGTTTATGATCGTTTTCCAGATTATCGTATAAATATTTATTTGCTGATTTTTTTATGTAACCTGATGACGGCTCAACTAAAACCGGTATGATTACCATTAATTGTGCAATTAAGTCTATAGGTAGGCTGTGTTTTTTATCAATATTTATAGTTTATTTTTTAATAAATTCATATTTAATTTCTACTAATTTTTTAACACTGAGCTATTTAAAACGTTTAAGGTACACCACCCTGAGCCATGCCATGTTCTGAAACGGCTTTACGCGTTAAAGAGCAAACTTGAGGAATATCATGTAGGCGCCATGCAGATTAGTCGAACAGTTTTATAGAAATGAAAAATAAAAATTGTGTATAATTTACACCTTTCAATAAAAACGTATCAACATAATATCTCGAGTTGCCGATATAATTGCATTATTCGTAATGAATATTTCAAGCTCTAGAATTGTAGGTCATCTGTTGAATACGCTGATTGAAATCGATATACTATGGTACGTGAATAAACGATGACGGATTAATTTGTTAGGTTAATCTAGGCCCGGGTCCGAATGCTTTTAAAAGAGCCGAAAAGAGTTAAAGCTTTGGCCACAATTTTAAAAACGTCAACAATTAGGAGGCTAGTATCAATTTTTAGTCAAATATAAAGAGTAATTAATATGGGAAAATATAAAGGCGTCAAAAATCCCGCTTAAGTAAAACTCATTCATACTTCTTTTGACCTTTTACGACAAAAAAATGTTACTACAGGTACCGTGGAGTGGGAATAAAAATATAAAAACTAAATTTTGTTAGAAAATTACAGAAATTGACTCGAATGTGATGAATTGAGTAAAACGTCAGTACCAGTTCAGCGTGCAATTAAAAATAAATACGAATCGAAATGACATCGGAGACGCTTGTAGTACAGAAATTAAAAAAACAAAACCAACTATACAAACACTCGGCTATACATAAGTAGAAATCGATCTATTCGGGAGAGATGAGATAATTTTTCGTATATTATTTTGCTATTTTTCTGATTAAAAATGTACAAAACACGTGCGAAATTCACAACTACTGATGAAAATTATTATTGCACTATTTTACATTATATAGACATCAAGTTTGAAAACGAACCTATATAATCGTCTATTACAAATGTGGTACGACCACGGGTTACATGTATATTGTATTATTATACATTACTATTGTATCTGTATACGAGACTGACTGGTCGGGAACGCCGCGATTATAATACAGGTATGTAGAGTATAATAATTTGTTTCCATGTTATAATAATATTCAATAGGCCCGGCAGCAACAATGACCCTTCATATTTAATTTCGTTATTCGTAATAACAAAATTTGTGGTAGTTTTTTTTAATGGTTTTTATATACGCACGGCCAACAGCGGCGCGGGGCATTGCAGCAGGACACCCGGATGTAATAAACGAAAGTAATAACTCGCACGAAAACTATTGTACAACATAAACATATAATAAAATCATTTTTATTACCTAAACATGACCGTGAGTAGATTTCTGTGTAATTCCCCCTTCGCAACCCCGGCACCCACGCACGGTATCCGTTTTTTCGGTACAATTTTGTTCATTAGGCGTAATTACGACAACATAACTAATTATTATTATCGTGTTCCGTGCAGTGCCGACCGCGAAATTGTGGCCAAGTGCCTAATACAAGTGAGTACAGTATTATACCTGGTAAAATTACTCAACTGCAACACAGTACAATACTGTAATATATTACAATAGGTACCTTTACATATTACGGTTAAGAAGTAGAACTGGTACAGCAGTACATAATATTGATATTACGATATTTAAGACCACTACCTATATCTGCAGTCACTGCAACTGATGCGTGCATTGGTGCATATATAGATAAAAATTAATTGACTACTAACTAATAAACTATATTATACTCGCGGAATCAATCGATCTATGACAACGTACTATAGTTACCATTATGTTAATGTATCATAATCTCTATAATTTCCTTTTTTTCATTTCGCGGTCACGCACGTGAACGAGATGAATTTTTGACATTTTTGTATTCGAAAAACCACGTACTACACATCCTGACTGTCTTAGATAACTACGTAAAATATAGATACTATTTTTTAAACTTCATATTTTGTTTATAATGATATATAACTACACAGAAAATATTCCATAATACAGATATGCGCGCTGAAGGATATAATATAATAATATGTGCTCGGCAGATGTGATGTGGGACAACTATGTATACTCATGCAATCAATCGGTTTTGCCGCGTTAAGCTTTTTGATCCAGCGGAAGTTAAGTATAAAATAACATAATCCGCGGTGCTGATTCTAATTTTCGGTTCGGTCACAATTTCACACCTACAGATAAACCGGGCAGATTAAAATAGTCAAATTCGTCTATTAACGACAGTGCATCCGATACGGATCAACACTGGGATTAATGTCCGGGTCCAAAAACGGAGAGAAATCATTATGATAATATTTCCATGTGAATGCTGCATAGCACGAATACGAAACGTTTTAGCATAATATTACATATACACACGGTTTTATAATCTGATCGATTGATAGTTGCGCGCGTTTTTAGTTACCTCCACTGCGATACACCAATATATACCTATACGTAATCCGTGTACTTATGAATATGTATATACATATGCACACCGTTCATACACATATATACAGTTCAGTGGTATAGACCGTGTATTTAGAAAGGCGCGTAATCCGAAAATGATCAAACTCGTTTTTATTTTTATTTTTTATAAACTTATCTCGCTTTACACATTTGTAGTTTTCATCTATAAATTAAATTAACTTTATAAAAAAACAATTGACAAAATGCTGTTAGAATTTTGACGGTATTTAATGTATAAATATATGGTTACAAACACATACTGACGTGTTTTGTCAAATTATAACTAACCAAGGAGTTTTATGCCAACAGTTTTGCTAATTGAATTAGCGTGTATAAATTTTGATCTTTTAATCGCGTTTAACGATCGAAAAAATAATGTTAAATCTGGTTAATAAATGTTTTCCAAAATTTGCATAAATTTACCTACCCGTTTTTCAAAATTTCATGAAATTTCAAGATGGAAATTATATTATACGTGTTTAAAATTAGTCGACATTTTTGAACATCACTTGGTTACATTTTAATATACACAAAAAATATTTATATATTATATTATATACGCGCAAGGGCTACAAGGGCGTACACGAGTGAAAACAGGGATGGGATGAAACGACATTTTTGTTGAACTACGAATGCTATTATATTCATTATAATATATTCACGAACAATAGGGAATCCATCACCTTCTAATCCCTATAATATTTCTACCCCTTATCGTTGCCCAAGTGATATGGCGATTTAAATTTTGTATGAACGATGGCATCCCCTACTCAATAATAAACTTCTGGTCACACCATACCGACAGTAAAAAATGTATAGTTCACTATTTATTATAATATGTCAATATGATTTGAAGTTAAATCTCTATATTAACAGATATTTTCTATCATTACATTGAATAATTTTAAATATTGCGGGCATTTTCAAGAACTCCATAACGAAGAATGCACATAAACTTTTATCTCTCAATATTATAGTGGGCTCTTCTGTAAGTGTAGTAGATATGTATTTCTAACCCTCCATTGTGTCTAGATCAGCAGTTCCCAACCCTTGGGCCACGAGCAGCGTGGTAATGGGCCGTGAACCATATAAAATTAAATATTATATAATATTATTACATATTTTTATTATATACCTAATAATATAGCACACCATTAGTGCCATTCTGGTTCGGTAAGATTATCCAGGAATTGCTAAAATTGCACTGAGAAACTTGATGAGTTTTTCGACAAATTATCTGTGTGATTTTTGTTTTTTAATTATTTTCAAAAAAAAAAAAATGTAAGAAGAAACTGAATGTTGAGAATGATTTAAGACTAAAACTATCCAGTTTTAATCCAGATATTGACTTTCTCGTGGAAAACAAGCAATTTGAAAAATCACATTAAATTGTTTAACTGGAAATTAAATTGAATAAAGTGTTTTTCTTAATAAATAATTGATTTTTTAATTCTTTTATTTCTAATAACTGTCGTATGTATATGTATAATGTATATATATAATATATTATTATATACCACCTATATACATAAGCACATACACACACGTGTATACTAACGCATCTAATAAGTTTTTTTACAAATTTGGTGGTCCGCTCAACTAAAAAGGTTAGAAACCGCTGGTCTAGATATAAAAAAGTTTCACTGTACCTATCGAAGACATTCGTATATAATATTATTTAGGTAGTTCTTATTTACACAATACACCTGTATAATAATATAAACCTGCAGAATACAGGCCAGGGACATAATTTGTGGGGTGGTAACTGCGGCAGTTGTTCCGTCCTAAGCAATTTAATAATTCACAAGTTCGACAGTGCCAAAATACTGTAATTTCGATGATTTATTTATTTAGTCCAATGAACTAAAATTAAAGTTCTTATTGAAAATATAACTTAAAACAAAATAGATTCGGACACCTTTGCATATTCTTTGTTCTTGTATTTCAAAATCTGTTTTTAATAATCATTACTTACATTATAAAATGTATTTTGAAAACGATATACGAGTATAATTATTTTGTTTTGTGACCGTTGGTGATCTTAAATCATGCTTACAGAAAAGGTGACATTCATAATTTGTTTTATAAGGATACAATTATTTAATCGAAAATATTTCAACCCTAATTTAGCAAAATGAATGCCCTTGAAACAGGGGTAGATACATATATGTATACAGAAATAGGCATGGCATTACACGTTATTTTAATTAGGTTTGCTCATATATAGGTATGCCTTTGTAGATTACCCATTATGCATGCGTGATATGTAATTGCGTACTCGCGCGCACATAAATAATTCACGAATAATATATGTACATAGTATAATACATTTCAATGTAGGTGTAGGTACAGTAGGAGGTACACGTATAAACCGTTGTATCGTACGCGCGCTCGCGTATTCTGACTGACCGCGCGGGGACGTGAGCGGATCCGCACCGCACCGATGACGACGACGAATGGGAGGAATAATTATTATTTAAGGTGGCCCGCACACGTAGGTATATTATATTCTGGGCTATAATCTGGAAAAAAACAACAAAAACAAAACGCGGGTAAGTGCTCGGACGACGTGTTGCGTCGCTGCTTAAAGGAAGCCCGTAGCTAATTGCATTCTAATGTTTTGAAGGCGAGTGTATAATATGGGTACCACCACATATAATTTGTGAACTATCGCACATTTTCGCGTCTTCGGTCGAATTTTGTTTCGCGAGTTCGCGTTTTGTCCGTCTCGTAATAATAATAATAATAATAATAATATGCATCCAACACGAATGTAATATTATTACGTACGCAGTAATTGTATAATATAGTGTGCACGGAGTACGTACGTACTTGGAAACGCGCGAACGCGCTCATGTACTATTTATTATTTTTTTTTTTATATACTAATTCATAATTAAAGCAGTCATCGTGTGTGTGCGTGTGTGTGTGTGTGTGTGTGTGTGTGTGTGTGTGTGTGTGTGTGTGTGTCTTGATAACTTGTGGCAGTCGAGTACATTTATCATTGTAATTTTTTATTTTTCATTTTTTCCCCGTATTATTTCAAAGTGACACACATTATAATGATGATGATGACGACCGCGCGATAGAGAGCAGGGACGCGACGAGGCGGTGGCGGGTTTAATAACCGGAAGTCCAATGGGCGGAGCTAACCGACGGCTGTCACCGAGTTACCGCCGCCGCCGCCGCCGCCGCCGCCGAATATCACGCGAACCGCTCATCAGCAGCAACAGCTATACACACATACATATATACATATATTATACGTATGCAATAATATATTACATTGTATACAGTAGGTATACATGTATATGAAGAGCGAGCGCGCGCGCAGAGTCAACGGCGGGACGGAGTCGATGACGCGACGTAGACCGCGACGACGGGTCGACCTAAAAATGTGTAATTTACACCTTACGTTGGCGGGTACGACGACGACGACGACAGGGCACCGCGTCCTCGATCTCCCTGGTTGGTATGCCAGGGGGAGGGAGGTGGAAAAAAATAATAATACCGAAAAAAAGAGAACGAGAAAATAATAACAATGAAGAAAAAAAAATTTAATGACAATGAAAAAAAAAAAAACAGAAGAAATTACGGTAGGTAACTTTGATATTATTATAGAACGTATACATAGATATATGCACCTAGACACGTATAAACGAACCCGCGTCGGCGGCGTCGGTGCGCACAAATTATATGGTAATTCACGTCGTTTAGATGCGCACACGTGGAATAAAAAATAATTTAATAGATTTTTTTTTTTATTCGTCCGTTCTACCGTAATTTGTACGCGTTTACACCGGTCGGGCTTAATGCGTGCATCATTTTTTCCCATTCGCTCTCTGTGTTATATTTTATTAATATACGTGCGCCCGAGTAATAGATAAGTACACTGTGCAATGCGTGTATTGTATTCAGAAACGCCACGGAACGAACGATTATTCGTTCTTGGGGGCTGCAATATACGTGTAATATTATATTTATATGTTTCGATTTTCCGGAAGAGAAGAAGGGGGAGGGGTGTTAGCCAAAACATTAGATATTTACGTTATGTTTTGTAGCGATCGGAAAATATGGGAAACTACAACAATTATTTTTTTAGATTCTGAGTAGAATGAAGAAGCTATATAGTGGTTTTACAATTATATTTATTTCTTTTCATTATTTCTGTTTTTGTTCCTTTTTGTGAAAACACTTTTTCTACCCGCAAAAAGCTTTTGTATGTATTAATTATGTATAGCATAAGTTTCAAAATTTTTATGTATATATAGTACTAGGTTTGCTTGGTATAATATTTGTTTTACGAGTATTTAAAATACGAATTACGTAATTATTGTGACTGTTGATCCAATTAATTGTAAATTTATTTTCGTAATATATTCATTCTTTTTCTGTTTTTAGGGTGTGAAATGTTATACAATCATATTCGTATATAAATATCAACTTATAGTTTCGTAAAAATCAATTGATTCAATTACTAATTATAAGAACTTTAAATTTCCAGATACAACCAAATATACTATTTTCACGAATAACGTAATGGATATGAATTATTTAGTTATTAAATTGTTGAACACATTCCACATAAAACTGACAATTAATTATTGTTCTATATAATTAACTGAAGTCATATCCTGCCTCATCTATCTCAATTTCCACACACGTTCGATCCAGCTAAATTAGGTACGAAAACAAATATTCAATCTACAATATATTGTGTACATGGGATGTATGTAAGTAATAATAGACTAGCAATACAAGTTCAAGGAGTTTTCATTTCTGACAAAATGATATTCCGAAGTTTTACATTTCGACATATTTGGCGATCATTTGACATTAAATTAGTAGTATGCAATCTATTAGAGTATAATATATTTGCAAAACTTAGAAATTAACATATGAAATTCATAAGTCACTCTAGTTTGTTTTATAAAACGCCTAACTTGTAAAAGTAAAGGGATAAATCACGTCAAACACTTTGGCGGTTATCTAAACAAATTTCTGTGATTCCCTGCGTACTGCAAATTGAATCAAGAACATAGAATATGACGATTTCACATTGCAAAAATGTGCACCTTCGAATATGTTCGCGATGAACTCTGCATATGTAGGTCATTATAGTCATTATATTCTATATATATAATTTGAAGGTGTTATTAGATTGCACTATTGTAATGATCTAATGAGATCGTGTAGACCATCGTTGACCATTATTCCACTGGTGTAGCAACGGCATACAAATGTTGAGTCGAATACATTCGACTAGGTAGTGAGATTTCAAGACGGAAAATTAAATAATATTTATATACATAGATGGAAAAAAAAAACAACGAAATGAAACGAATTCAACGGTTATACACCGCGTTATAATAATTATTATGATTATTACAATAGTTTCCCATGGAACAACCGAAATCATTACTATAATATTATAATAAAGTCACTACAGTGCAGGTTCAGCAGTTTCGTATGTATATAATATGCACTTATGTGTGTGTACATTTTTCATAAATTATATACAGATACAGACGGTCATGTGTACGCGCGTGAAACACGCATATTTTGTCGCCAGTATAGACTGCTGCAGTACCTATACATTCGAAACGGTGAAATAAATATAATTAAAAAATTAAATAATAATAACGACAATAAATATCAACGAATATTTCCCCCAAAGTTATTTTATTATGTATACGTATAACATACTCGTGTAGGTAGGTAGTTACGTGTAATAACTATATACATTATACGAACACATGCACTATAACGGCGTGTAATGGAAATAATCATATTTTATTTAACTGGAGTACACATAAAAATAATAAAAATACGAATAATATTGCAACGTTTCTGGTGATGAATTTTATATGTATATGTGTATGTGTGTGTATATATATATAAATATATTTTGGCGATTCCGACATGCGATTAGACATGGAATAATACACGAAAACGTAATAATAAATTCGGCTAGCGATTATCGGGTATGTTTTTTCATACAAAATAATTTAACGTGTATAAGAAAGTATTATATTTTTCACAGCATACTTGTTGAACTTGTAGAACAATATAGCGGTATATATTGTGCATGGAAATGTACATTAAATCGTTTTCGTGTTATACGTACCGATATATATATATATATTGTATAATATGCAGTGCGAACTACAATATAGGTTAGATTATACATTTACTGTCAAAAAATATGAAATACGATATTTATAAAAGCTTTTCACATTAAGCGGCCATCGAGTGTACTATAAAGTGTATAAGGGTAGTTTTTCACGTGATTCGGATACCTATATAATTGTCTATCCCATAATAGAATATGCATGCAAACATGGATCATCAATAAACTGAAATCCAGGGAAAACGAAATTTTCTATGAATATTCAAGAATTTTTTAAATTTTAAATTATTAAAGTTTTCAAAACCATAACATTTAAATTATTTGACGCATAACATAGTATAATAGTACTATATTTAGATATAATACTTAGGTGTTTATGCGGCATCTTTTCAATTATATCGGATGTGAACTGAAACTCAATCATAAGCAATCATCCTATATTAATAGATTATCCGAGATAATCATATTTTTAACGGATAGATCAAATATGCAACATAAACATAAGAAATTTAGTGGAATCGAAATGTACAGAACAAATACTACTGTACTCGAAATAAAATGTTCGAGACCTACTGAAAAAGTTCAGATTACCTTTATATAGTTGTCCTTTTAATTTGTCAAGGTTTTTAACTTATCAAAATTGCATTAAATACGTATATTATTATAAATACAATACATCATGACATAATAGTATGGTAATGATTTAGCGCGGAAGATACAGCAAATACAATTAAAAACTAACCACAGGTTTTCACGAAATTGCATACACGATAACTCATGATGCAGGTAAGGAGGACCCACAGGATATTACACAATAATATATTTAATAAATATCACATAAATATCGTATGCTATATCCTATATGTATTTGTTTGCAAAACGCGTATTATGTTCCAAATAATAATAGATACTATTTCAAAAGACGAGCTGCAGAAAGATACGTACATGCACACACAAATACGTGTATTATTATTATTATTATTATTGTAGGTATGATATTATAGTGTAAACAAAACGACACGTATATTATGTACCACAACGCCCCTCGATCACGGGGTGCGAAATATATACGCACACACACGATGCCGGTGGTGAAATAAGTGCCATGTCAAAGGTGTTTTTTCTTCTCTCTTTCCTGTTTTTTTTTTCTCCGCAAACAAACGATCAATTTACTGGCGCGCCCCCGGAGGTGCAGGCGGCGGTCAGCGGCTGCGGCAGCATTCATACAATATATTACATTATTATTTTATACATAAACTCGACGTGTGAACGTGCAGTGACAAAATCTGCGTGGCAATGGAAACGCGTACACGCACAACGCACCTATACATTTTATTGTTATTATTTATTATTACTATCATTGTTATTATTATCGTTATTATCGTGGTCGTTATTATCGCTGAATTATTATTATAAGCGCGACGAATGACGCGAATTTTATAATATACACACGAAACGCGAAATTTTTATTGTGTACCTCCTAAACCTGCACACGCACACGGGTCAATAATATACGAATACGACTGCTACTGCAGTGCCGTCCGATCGCGCAGACGGGCGTGGATTATTTTACACACGCACACAATTATTATTTTACTAAATAATATCATATACGTATAATAATCGCGTGTGCATGTGTTCGTTTTTATTCCACATTTCACAATAATATTTTAACGTACAATAATTTTGTACATTATAATAGTATACGCCGCTGCGACAACACCAGGAATTGCGGGACGAGAGCGCTTAACAAGCGTCCGTTGTACTTTGGAGGCGAACCGTGACCGCGTGAACCGAGGGCTTTGTGCTGTGTGTGTGTGTGTGTGTGTGTGTAAGTGTGTGTTATAGTAGTGGCGCGCGTACACGTCGCTGTCGAAAAATCGTCGTGTGATTGCTAATATCGAATTTGTATTATTATCATTATTATTGTTACAACTACTACTAACTAGTAGCGATCGTACAGCGGACTATAAACAGACGGCGAAATTTTGCGGTGTAGAATAAAATATTATATTATTATAATATTGCGCGCGATGGCGTACACACCGTTATATAGGAGACATACGCGAAAAGGGGATTTGCCCTACATATTATTATGTGTATACAGTGCACAGACTTACGTACAAACACACACTCACACATGGACGTGTGTCGTGGTGGTTCGAGGGATCTATGATACGTGTATAACCGTCGACTTTGCTCGAAACGTTTTCGCCCGTCGCATTTCGGATATCGAATTGAAAAAAAAATATGCATTTTATTACAATAATACGTAGCGCGTTTCCCATGTGTATATAACTACAATATACATATTATAATACGCACATTTGTAATACAAATATCGGTCGACCGCGTTTTTCTGTGTCCACGCAGAAACAATAGCCGCGAAACGATATTTGAATAACAACGCGAGTGAAATTACGTTTGACATGTGTCAGTTAGAGGTATATGTGTATATCTCGCACGATTTTGTGTGCATAAGGCGGCCGCCTCGCCGCTTGTCATTGCGTATACATACAAATATTATTATATACTTTGATAAAAGGGTGTCCCTCGTCAACGAAATCACGCCACACAAATTACACATACAATATAAAACATTTTTTTATTATTATATGGTATGGCGTCGAGTTCACGTATAAAAAAGTTCGTTTTTTCATTCTCTATTCATTTTTTAATGCGCAGTAAAGGTTAGGTTATATGATATCGTACACCATAATCAACTGGCTATAGGTATCAATACCACATAATAACATAATAGTAGATACACCGTATTTCACGGTGCGCGGTATACGTAAATATGTACCCATTATAGACCGTTGTATACTATCGTTTTATTTTTCCCCATCCACCCTCCCCCCCCTTAGACGACCCAAAAAAATCAATACGTATTTGTACTAGCTGCTGTATCCAACAGGTATTATATACAGAGAGACCAACTATTTCATAGTTTGACAAGGATATGAAATTTGACGTGCGAATAATGCTGTACACAAATATTACCTCACGCGGTGCGAATAATCGAACCGCGAAAAATGTGCACACAAAATTGTAGCCATTAGTCCGGACTATGTGATTATTGTTGTGCATGTTTGTAATATTAATTTTATGATGTTCATCTAGGTAATTAAATACAAACTCCATCAGGTTCTGTATAACTAACCATACGCACTATTATATCGCACTTCTTAAAACGTATAATATTAGGTATACGGACGTATACGGAATAGCTCGAACGTTCAAACATAATTTTCAATATGCCCTCGTAATGATGTAATCATTACTTTAGGTTTGTATATGATATTATAATAGGTATATCACGGATATTAATACATATGAAAGAAGAATATATACGAACATGACTACTCGTATTTTATTATTTTATTTTATTTTTGTGTCCAATGACAAAATTGTCCAAAACCCGTCTGTACCACAGCATTATTGTCAATACGTAATTTATCATTAAAATTACTCATTGAAAAAAAAACATCCCTCCCACCCCTCGAAAATTTAAGCGAGATACGGCTATAGGTATTCGGACTTGAACGTCCACGTTAAAATTATATTTTGTTCATTACGTTAAATTATCAATGGTTCTCAAACTGTGCTCCGTGGAACCTTAGGGTTCCACGAGAGTAGTCTAGAGGCTCCATGGCATATTTGAATTAAATTGAAATATTTATAATGATTGAAAAACTTATTGATTCAGACCACACCATCTAAATATAAATAAAAATAACTTAGAGTTTACAGTGATAATATTTACAGAGATATTATTTAAGCACTATTAAAAAAAAAAAAAATGAGAGTATTCCACACACTACACACTGAGAGGACATCACACTGCTAACGTTATATAATAAATATCAACGAATAACACACCAAATTTTTTTTAAAAAAAAGAAAAAAAGAGAGTTTCCGAGTTTTTTTTGTCAAAATTTAGATTTTTTTTTTAGGTTTTTCCCAAGTTTTGAGAATTTTGGAAAATGGCCTTTCCAAAGTACCATCTTATAGCAAATTCGATTTCAAAAATTTACTGATAAAAACTTTTGGATAATTATTTCTACGTGAAAATGTTTTCACATAAAAAATAAATAAATAAAAAATAAAAATCTTTGAAAAGATACTAGCTTCTTTGCGCTTTACTCAGAATCTAAAATATATGATATATTTTATTTTGAAGTACCAAGTATACGCAAATTACACTTAATCATATGTTTTGGTCACTGGTGGGAATCCCCCCATTCCCACCAGTGACCA
>JAIPRM010000706.1:0-49399 GCA_025469315.1 Stegophylla sp. TES_Ste_2020 | reverse complement strand
TTCTTGCGCCAAAATCTTTTTTATAGGATTTTCTATCTATGTTTAAATTTTGATAAAATTCGGATCAAAAAATGATGGTTTCCGAGTCGTTTTTGTCAAATTTTGGGTAGTTTTTTCCAAAAAAAAATTGAAGAATTGAGAAATTCAATAAATGACCTCTTTAAAGTACAACCTAGAGGTAAATCCGATTTCAAAAAGTTATTGATCGAAACTTTTGGATAAGTATTTCTATACGTAAAGTTGTACACAGAAAAAAAACATAAAAAAAAAAATAAATAAACATCATTGTAAAAACACTAGCTTCTTCACTTCGCTCAGAATGTAAAAGTGGGAAAAATTAAGGAAATAATTGAAAAAATTCAAAATAAAGTTGATACCGTTGAATTTCGGATAACATAAGTGAAATGTCTATACGGGCGAGTTTCCTACAAATGCATTAGAAAAAATATTCAAGTACATAAAATTTTGGGTCTTACAAACGTGTGTTACAAACGTAACAACGTGTGCGTTTTATATTTCTGTATCTACTACAAATAATTATGGTAAGAGAAATCTAGGGGTTAAGTTTTCAAAACCATGACAATTACTCAATTTCAATACAAATTGACGTTTATTTTAAACTCCTTACCGATTTAAGTTATCAAAAACTGGGTGTACATATTTTTCTTCCAACACCGTCAACAAAACCTCGTATTTTCAACAATTCGAATTCGAATTCGGTTTTTTTATTTATTTTTTTAAATCTTACTAACCTAACCTACCTCCTAGTTTCATCGATCATGACTCACGTCTTGTGGATATTGTAAAACAATAACTATATTACTATATTACAGGGGTATATTATGATGTATATTGTTGGAATATATAGGTATTAAGAGGTACACGTGCGCATACGGTACGCGGTCGTGCGCCGGAAGTAAGTATCGATAGAGGTTTGAATTACATGTGATATCACAAATTTACGTACCAACGAATCGACTTGTGTGTCGAGTTCAGTGACTTCGAAGCCATGTCTGAGCGCACACAATGATGGCGGGTGCGAGATCGAATTCTGAACGGGGGGGGGGACTACTACAAAGTAAAATTATATACAAAAATAAAAAAAACTAGTCGAAAAATTAGGTGCACAAAATTGTATTTAACATTTTCCATCGGTTACATATTATCACCCGTGATTTTTCTATTATTGACACATTATTTTTTTCATTTGAACATCACTGTTCATCATTAGGCAAAGCTGCTCATAAAGTGGAATTAAATATTCTTAGTGGCACGTTGAACCAAAGAAAAAAAAATTAAAGTATGTACAAGAAAGCCTGATATATTTCGCACCACGGACATACTTCACTTCTCGGGTCAAATACTCTTGGTTGGTGTGTAGAATTTTAAATAAGGGATAGATATATTTTATCTAATAAATTAAGAAACGGAAAAAGAAATTAATAAAAAAATGTGTTAAAAAAATGTGTCCAAAATTTTTTTTTGACATTTTCAAAATTATCTTGAGCTAAAAAACATTTTTCATACTGTTGTCTATCTATTTTTAAATTTTTATGAAGTTTGGATCGAAAATTGATGGTTTCCGAGTCTTTTTTACCAAATTTTGGGTAGTTTTTCTTCTCAAAAATAATGAAGAATTAAGAAATTCAAAAAATGACCTCTCTTAAGTACCAACTAAAGGTAAATGCGGTTTCAAAATGTAGCTGGTTGAGACAAATATTTCCATATGAAAAAATGTATAAAAAAAAAAAAGAAAATTAATATATCATTGTAAGAACACCAACTGTAAAGAACTAACTAACACCACGACTTCCAAAACGATCATTAGCCGATTGGCAAACGTTGTTCGGACATTATGAAGTGTTATGGTTCACGTGCTGAAATGTCTGACCTGTTTATATAGTCAGCAGATATCCTGTGGCGTATGACGTGTGAAATTTTCCATAGAAAAAATTACAAAATCTATAACGCGTGCGCGGGAGTACGATTCGGGGAGGGGGTGATAAAACATAAAGTGCAAAGCACTTTCACGATGGGATTGCACGTCATATTATTGTATTTTTTTATTATTTTCAACAGCGTGGTAAAATAATACAGCGTTATTGTATTCTGTCCGGGCGACAAATACACAATAATAATAATAATATGTTACACCGTGTGTTTACGCGCTCTGGTAATAATATTATGTTCTTTGGGATTAATATTTGTATCTCTACGTATATATCTTTGTGTATGTATACGTGTGCTTAGGTGCAACACAATAACGCGCGAAGGATTCGTGTTGTATACCATAGTGTGTGGTATAAATGTATTATAGGTACATGTTTATGCGTTTATAACGGTATATCACGGAAACAATTTCCAAAAGTATTCGACGAGAAAACGCCACCGTAAAATACCCCGCGCGACCGCTAGCTGATATCCCTCGACCAGGGTTGTAATTTGTTGCGTTCGCACACAAACATGTATGTATGTATGTATGTATGCATTTATCTATACATATACACATAAATACACGCATACCAACAAATTGTTCGAACAGTACAGTGGTTCCCAAATAATATCGATTTTTCGACTGTTAGCTGTAACTGTGAATCACAATTATATTATATTATTATGAGTTCAGTATCAGCTGATTATAAAACCTAGTATAAAATAATCAAGTAATAATGAATTCAATTTTTAATCATTTATTTTGCCGTTTTTGACGATTTATAAACTATTATTAATTGTTATCTTTTGTTTGCCATTACAGGTAAAATTTGTTTTATTTAACAATTTTTTTTTTTCATCCTAACCCCCTATGTACCACCACGGAGCACACTCTGGGAACCACTACACGCCTTATTCTAACTGACAGTGGAACCCAAATCGGGTATTAGGAAATACCAAACTGCAGTTTATGAATGTGGGCTCAATACGAAAAAATTAATAAACAATAATTATGGTGGGGGTGAATTTTAAAATCCAAATAAATGTCATGACAACAAACTTTTCAGTGTATTTTGGGCAGTAGGTAAAAATCCTTAGAATAAGCCCCGAACCACTGGCATAGTAAACAAACACACACACACACACACACACCACACATATTATGTACAAACATACGTACAAACACCCCACTTGGAAATACTTTAAACGTCTTCGAGCGACCACGATCGCGCGCATAGACTAACGCACACACATTTGTTTCACTATATAATATTCTATATAGATATTACTAGGATATACGTATAGTAATAATATATACTCGTGCGTTTTCCTCGCAGCGCGCACGACGATTATACGGGGTTTCGGGGCTTTTGTCCTCTTAACTCGGCCCTGCAACTCGACAATGCTTTTAAGAAAGTGTGGCCCGCAGAGGTTTGCCCTCTGTGTGTATATGGCGCACGTACGCTCTGTCTCTCTCCCTGGTTAACATAAATCGTCATAATGCCCGCGCATTACACACCGCAAAGGCCGCGGCCGTTTCGCGAGGACGTTTCGCCAAACACACATATTATTATTATCGATTGATAATACGTTATCATTACACCGGCACACCACAAGAGCAGGACCCAAACGTGACCGCAGGATAAAATCCCACAAGGGACAGGATCGAAGGATTCTAAGGACATATCGGAAAAAAAACGGCTGACATGCTTCGCGTCGGGCCCGGATTAAGGGAGGGTCCAAGGGGTGGACACGGGGAAAAGAGACTCGAGACTTTTAGCGGTCTCAGATTTTATACTGGACATTTGTTTATAGCAACATTTAATTGTACACATTATGAATATTGAAATGTATTGAAAGTATTCGTAGTGAAATAAAATAGAATTCTAATAGAATCCTTAAGTTATTGATCGAAACTTTTGGCGCCAAGTAGATCTATACGAAAAAGTGTGTATGGAAAAAAAAAATAAACACCAGATTTTCCACTCCATTCAGAATCTAAAATTGTCACTTATGATTTTTACAAAAATATATTTATATGTTTTTTGAAATATTCATTATTTAGTTATGATATGATGTGCAAAACATGAAGTTCCTTAAATCTCCCCTTCCTAATGTCACAATATAAAGAGTTTTCTTTTCTCTTTGAAGTAAAGTGAGTTGCATTCAACTTAAAGAGATGCTGGCCATCTATGTTATAGAAATCATCTATTAATAATTGACATTATAAGATCACACCGAGGCATGTAGATCTAGGACTTGTAGGTGACGTCAAGACGAATAGATTATACTTTAATGATTTGGCATTTGCTTAACACTCCTCTCACTTCATCCACCATAAAAATTTATTTTTGGTACGTTCAAAAATCACCGCACACGTAGCAAAATTTATCAATTAATCGTATAAAAAACAATTTCGTTCTTAACGATCTAAGAAAATCTAAAAGTTTCAAGTATGTATTAAACATAAGAATGGCTTATAATTATTTAAAAAATAATGCATGATACAAATTTAATTAACAAGTAAAATATTTTTAATACTTAACATAATGACAAATTGACAACCATATAAATATGATATTTTTAATTTTATTCTCTTGCTCAGAAACCGTAAAACTACTTAGGAATTTTAAATATATCTCTAGGGATTTGATACTCCTCGACATAGTTTACGTACACGTTAATATTTTTTGGTTTTTGTAATAATAATGCAACGATTATTATCTAAGTATTAAATTCGTATTCATCTATAGAAAGGTTGTGGGTTTTATATAGTGTCAGAGAATTTTGTATGTCCCGTTAAAAGGCCGAATAGAACGTGAAAGCGCGTGTGCAAAATGTACGAACGGCAATACGAATGAAAACAAATAGAGCGATTTTTTAATCAACGTCATAATTATTATTTAAAACTGTACAAAAACTCTGATTCGGGTAATTTATTATAATATGTATCTGTCGGTTGCTGCCGACCAGTTGTGATTTATTGAAATTTACCGATAGAGTAATATATTATTTCCTATTGGTGGGTATTATTGTTTGCTGTTGGTTCGCAATCGATTAGTTTTAGCCACTGACAAATCCTTCAAGCCTCGATTAATTATGACAGTATCACTAATTGAATATTATAAGCTGATGACTAATGGGAAATCATTTTTATTACTCCATAGCTTGGCGTACCGGATAATCGAGTTAGGTATAATAATTGGCATAACAGTTTGTAGTGTTCAATAATTTGCTGTATATTATTCATAATATGCATTTTAATTTGTTTTCATATAATGTGTGGCTCGCAAAAATATTTCTGCTATCGTTCTTTATCTTTCAGTCTCTCAATTGCGTTTTAATGCACTAAAAAAAATGACTTAAAAATTTTGCTTGATGCATAAAATAAGGTACAAAAATTAAAAAAATGCAAAATTAAAGTTTTTTATTATTTAATTTATGAAAATAATTTTGTGCTCAAAAGTATTTTTTTAGAGATTCCGAAAAAAATGAAAATTCCATTAAAATCTGCACCTTGAGACATGATAATAATATTGTACTTGACCGCGTGTTATATAATAATATTAGAAATATTAGTAATCCTAATAGTTAATTTGCAGGAAAATTGTGTCTTTTGCGGTTTGTTAATAAGTTTCATCAGTTAACATCTCTGATATCACGTAAAAATTCTGATTATTATTTTTAGAAATTGTGTGTCTGAATAGATTTTCCACATTTTTTACTTTTAAGTTTTAAAATAAGAAAATCGCGATAATAATAACTGTAATAACTGTAAGTATTAAGTTATCATAAAATTCGTCACTCCCTTCGTTTTATTTTTAACGAGGAGCGACCGACACGCTGTAGTTACTCGTATTTTTCGCATAAGTATGCAACCTTATGCATTTTCAAAAATAATAATAATATGATCCCCGGTGATGTTCGATTACAAAGACGTTTTCTTGTCCTTTCCAAAGAGCGTATAAAATCTATAACATACATATATTGAATGTATATCGTTAAAATTCGCCATACGGACCTAAATTTGTTCATCATAATACCGTGTAGTAGATAATATTATACGAGTTTACACATTGCTCGTGGAATTATGTTTGCATAATGCTTTTGTGTGAAATATCGAATAAACAAAGTATTACATTACAATAGAATAACAATATTAAAATGATAATACCGATTACCGTGTACTACTCTTAACATACATTGTACTGTAGATCCACTGAAAACGCACAAATTGGGTTTCTCAACGTACACTATAAAGAATTATGTAGTACTCACTACCTTTTTGGCCTGTAAAAATGCAAAAATTGCGGATTTACTTCCGGAATATTTAAGTTAATATAAAAACTATGTTTTTCAAAACTCTTTTTTTTTTATGTCACCGCGTAAGGATGTTCTGTGTCGACAAAAACCTTTTTTTTTTCCCCCAAACGGCAACTCCCTGTTTTAACTACGTAATTTTTATTCAGGTCACTTTCCTGTGAATTTTAATATATCGAAATCAAAATTCAAAGGAATAACTTATGAAATATACAGATTTAAGTATTAAGGATTTAGTGTTTCGAGCATACATTACTCACTGCGTAGGTAACTGAAATTTAGTATGTAGGCCTCTTATTTAATATGCATCCAATGAGAGACTATTTTCCTTAATACACTTGAATTTGAATAATTCAAAAACTACTCTTTCGAATTTTGATTTCAATACATCAAAAGAGCACGTTTAAAAAAAAAAAAAAACATTCTGTATGAAGTATTTATTAAGTGTATAGGGCCACCTGTTTTTCAAATTTAAAAAGACATACCTAATCATGTTTTGTGCAAACAATGTGAACATTATAATAATTATAATTAAATGTGTATACGGTAGGAACTCAATTAATCCGAACTCCATTAGTCTGAACTTCACTTAATCCGGACAGCCATTTAATAATATGTAAATCACGTTAGTTTATCACGTAGACTAAAATGAAACTGAAAACAAGTGAAAAATTAGAGAACGACCGACCGAAAAAAAAAATGATTTTGTTAGGTATTGTACTGTATTGGATTGTACATTGTGTAAATATTATATTCAACATAATTTCCTAAAAAAAATTTATCACAAACAATACTGATTTTAGCAGGTTTAGCAAAATCAACAAAATATATTGTACATACAAATCATAATATTTCAAGGTGATATTGGATACCGACCGTTTCTAAGGAGTCGTGATTAGGCAATTTCTCATTTTGTTTAATTACATAGTGTGTTTGTGTGAAGTGAATTAACAATCATGAACAATTGTTTGTTAACAATCATTAACAAATCAATTGATTGTTAATGTGAGTGAATTTAGTGCCAAGTGTTAGTAAAGAGCAGAGCAAAGGAACTCTCAAACGCACACGTACAAGTCAGTGTTATAACTGAATTTGTGAATTTTATACAACAAAAACTGTTTATCTAACTTCAATAATTAGTGCTACATATGTAGTGAAGCGATAACAATTATTTTATGGAAACAGATTTGAATTCAGCGTGAAACGTACATAAAAACGGTCAGACAATTTTTTTCAATTAATTTCTAGTTTTTTTTTTCTTATTAATCTTTTCAATATTTAACAGTTTTCAAATTTTGAAATATATATATATATATTTAATCTAAGTACTGAGATTTGAAAAAGTGACCTGACCGTTCTCGTGTAGACTTGATGCTGAATTCAAATGTGTTTTATTGATTCGATCGAAAAAAAAATCAAAAATGGGCAGTCATACAGCTAATTTTTAACGGTATTTAATGGCCTCAAGTAATAATTATGAATATTACTAAACAAAATTATTAATATTTGTAAAATTTTAGCTCGTTATACCTGTTGCTTGTACGAATTAATAATCACGATGTCGTTCAAAACACAAATTTACGGTGAATTCTTTTATTATTTAAATGTCCGAATTCGAGATATTCCGATATCGGTATTTATTTCAACGATGAGTGGTGATTTTTTGGTTTAAAATCACAGGATACGGTAGATACTCGTGGGTTTGTGTGGTTATTTAATTTGTAATTGAACCTTTAATCGAATGTTTTTCGCTGCTTCAGAAACTATTTGATTTTTCAAACTTTCGAGAAACGATATGTTTGAGTCATGCTGTGGAGCAGACGTAATTTGCCAAAGGGTTTTACTGACTGAATGGTCTGGTTATTTTTATTTGAGAAAGCTCAGAATAACTACCCATATTATTTGAATGTCATATGATAAGCTATGCAATTGATTTATGTGTACACTAATAACTTGTTGCTAATAGATGGTTTTTAATTTTAAATTGATTTTCATTGAGGAAATTGTATTCTCGCGGTAGATCATTGTCAAAAAAGAGTATGGCCACCCCTGGTGTACCTATAATAGTTTAGCAGGTACCGTCTCGGTATTTTCATAAATAATAATATGATCACAGCATCTACCAATAATTCATCGTATTATAAGATTACACGGCCAACGCATTAATCATTATAGTGTTTTAATTCTTACACACGTCGCGTTTTGGACGTAATATATTGTGCAGCGCGCGTTTCGAAGTAGCCTTCGCGGATACATCTTATGCTGGTGTTGTATAAAATATCTGAATACATGGCACATTACCGTATTAAACTTTTGCTAGTATTAAATACATAATATTTGAAATACTTCCAATCGAAAAGTTTTCGAGTAGATTTTAATTTAATACTTATAACTAGATCTCGGATTATTTTCGGCGATCTTAGGAAATGCTTTCCAAGTACACAATTTTTTTCATGTGAGTAGTTGTGGATCTACAAACATGATCTTATTTACAATTATTCATAAAAATAATTCTCAGACTTTTTTGAGAATGATAATGGAATTAGTAAAATCAAAATTTCAATTTTTAAATTAATTTTCTTCAAATAAATGCATACATGCATTATGAAATTACATATTTTGTTTTGCATTTTTTTATACTTTTTCAATTTTAAGGACATTATACAATATTGTTTTTTTTTTTTTATTTTGAGTATATTTTTACACTTTTATTAAACACGTGATTAATTAAATTGTTTTCATGAAATTTGTTTCGACACCGTGGATATGGAGAGAATTTTTTCATTTTACATAACATTTTAGACAGAAAATAGGCTGTGATTTTTATTTGAAAATTTGAGTCACCAAGTAAAAAAAAAAAAAAAAAATCAATCAACCGTTTTATTTGAATATATTATACCTTTTGACTTAACACCAAACTAAAGACGGATAATTTGAATCGATTTTTTTAAAGATTGATTTTTCTTGTGTAAAAATTAGATTTTATTAATCGATTTTTGTAAACACGAACTCATCAACGCATCGGAACTCGGGTCAGGCACATTTCCAAGTAATTATTATAATATAACGTTTCTGATATTTTTAATTTATTTTAAGGTCACACTTTATGCGGCCTTCATTTTAAATAATTTTCCCTTTTTCCTCTGAAATTTAGATGATTGCATTTATTTAAATTTATTCTTTCATTCCGACTTTTGAAAATTCGATATTACGTTTTGCTCAAAATTCATACAATATCGTGAAACGTCCATCACTAGGACGGACGATCGTTTGTAATTCACAGCTAAACAGAAAATTGTTTATACTCAAAATGAACTTTGTAGCTAATTTTTAGTAACCTTTTTCATTTTAACTGACTAATTTCGGTAGGTTCATGTGTCATTAAATGAAAAAAAAAAAAAAAAAATTGTTGGGGAGAACGTATTTTTTATTTTTACGGCTTTTACGACCGTATATTTTATTTAAGTTATTTTAAGCGATTAAAATCCGACCCTAGTAGCTTATAACATTAAGCGTATTACACGAACGACGACGATACGTTTTTTTTTTTCTTTTTCGAAACGAACACACACGGTTTTATTTTCAAATCTTCTTATACAATAATAATAATAATAATAAATTATTTATCGTTATCGTACCGCGTTGACGATATATATATATATGTATTTTTTTTTTTGTCACTAAAAAACCGACGTGCCCATATACACGCCCGTAACAATGCGCACAGTTAAACGACAATAGCTATATTATAATATATTTTCTTATATTATTATAATATTATCATAATGCCGTGTAATGACAAATTGACTACTTACCATGTGAACGCGTAACTTCTTCGATACACCGGGTGTCGGAGTTATGGTTTTTTTTTTTTTTTTTAGTTATCTATTACAATATTTTAATAGTCGTGAAAATCGTCATTTTACTGCGTCCGTTTTATCCGGTCGTAATATATATATTATCATAAAACATAATACACGCATTTACTTATTGTATTATTATTATTACGATTGGCAGCGAGATGAACGTTAAGTATGCCGTCCTTTATCGGAGCCCATTTTTATAGTTTCTTCGTGACAATCCGTCATAATCACAAAACGTTTGATACTTTTTTCGATTCTGAACGAAGTGAAGAAGCTAGTGTTTTTACAATGATGTTTATTTTTATTTATTTTATTTTTTATTTTTTTATTTATTTTATCTTTTTTCTTTTTTTTTTTTCTGTGTACAACTTTTCGTATAGAAATACTTGTCCAAAAGTTTCGATCAATAACTTTTTGAAACCCGATTTGCCTTTAGATTGTACTTTAGAGAAGTCATTTTTTGAATTTCTCAATTCTTCAATGTTTTTTTTGGAAAAAACTACACAAAATTTGACGAAAACGGCTCGGAAACAATCATTTTTTGATCTAAATTTTATGAAAATTTAAACAAAGATAAAAAATCATATAAGAAAGATTTTGGCGCAAGAAAATTTAGAAAATGCGAAAAAAAAATGTCGGACATTTTTCTAACATTCATTTTTCTCATTTATTTTTTATATTATTAACTTCCTTCGTTCGGAATCGTTTTATTGAATAAATGATTTATCGTTCGTTTCTTTAAAATGAAATACACCCGTCAAGCGAATCCCACCCATCGTGCTAAGTATGTACGGCTTTTTTTTTTTTTTTTTTGACGGGAAATTCCAAATTTTAAACATTAAACGTAAATCTTCGTCGAATCGATCGAATATTGAAAACCTACGCTCGCGTTTTGTTCGCACCAGCTGTTAACACACGTTTCGTGAAATGTGTTCCGAACAGTATCGGAGTGAGTATACGTCACGCGATGAAAATAAATACATAATAAACTTAAGAAAACAAATATTGTACACAGCACGAGTGTGCTTCTTTTACGCGTCGCCGTGAGGAACGTTCCCGCGGGAAGTAAAGTTAAACGGGGGAAAACATTCTCCGAAACTACTTTTCCGAGTTTCCAATAATGATTTGCAGCCAAAAATAATCTAATGCCTCATATATTTAATATTAATAATAAAAATCTCTAATTTATTTTTCTCGGAAAAGTGTCCATTGCTAAATGCACTTTATTAACTTCTCATTTTGTTTTGTGTAACAAATCGCATTAATTATTATATTATAATCAATATTGAAGAACAGTGTTGAACACAAATTATGATAAATATTATTTTTGACTCGTATTATGAAGTCAGGCTCATGTTTCTACGAGTTTTTCTATTTTGAACGCTAATTTTTATTTTAGGTACGTCGCGAATAGCCGACCTGGCTGTGAGTCAGAACGGTCTAATGAATTTCTTTCATTAAAAAAGATGGGGGGAAAAAAACACATTTAGAAATTTTTTTAGAATCGAGTACGATGCACAAAGATAATAATAATAATAATAATAATAATAATAATAATTGGCTACGCTGATACGGCGATGATGAGACTAATTACCGTTGCCAAAATATTACGCATTTCACGGCTTTTGAAGACTCAGACGTAAAGAAAGATAATAATAATATATCATTTTAATAGGTGTTAATGATTTTCTAAACGTATATTTATAGACATTATGTTTGTAAAAATATTATTTTCCTATACGCGTAAAAGACTGCGCTATCAAGTGCTTTCGTAAACATAACGCCACGCCTACCTACACATAGACGTAGTCTGCGAGTCGACGCACATACCTTAAACGCAGAAAATACAAATTTTAATTACAAAAAGTTCTCGACCGAAAAATTAGTTCAGCCCGAATAAAAAGAATAATTACTTTTATTTTATTTATTTAGATTTTAAATTATTCTGTCTACAATGTACTTAACTGGACCTACTAAATATCGTCATAATCGATTTTGAAAATTAGCCCATACAAACAAACTTTATATATTTTATTCATGCAGATGTTGGTTTTAGATTATTTTGGTTACCAAAATCAACAAATTATATAGATGTAAAAACCAATTTTAAGCTGTTTCAACTCTTTTAAATAATGCAAAATCCTTTCTTAGTGCACCCTTACATGGTTGTACGAATGTACCTACAAAAAATATCCTACTGAATTTAATATTTTCGATTCTAAACGGAGTGAAGAAGCTTATGATTTTAGAATGATGTTTATTTTTTTTTTCACTTTCTGGAAACACTTTTTCGTATAGAAATACTTGTCCAAAAGTTTCGATCAGTATCTCTATAGAACCGGAATTATACCCAGATGGTATTTTAAAGATGTCATTTTTCTAATTTCTTAATGTTCATTTTACAATGATGTCCCCCCCCTTTCTATAAACACTTTTTTTATAAAAATACTTATTCAAAAGTTTCAACCAGCAACTTTTTGAATTGAAATTCGACTCTCAATGGTACTTTATACTTAGAATTTTTGGAAATTCACATTATTTCAAAACTTCAGTTCAGGTTAGTCATTTTTTATTCATTTTGATAATTTGTTTGATTTGTTATAGAAAATTTGATTCCAACCTATTAATAGTAACCATGGTTACCATTGAAACCATGGTTGCCATTTAAACTCTGATACCACTCAAACTATGGTAAACATGGTAACTGCTGTAACCAGAGTAATATGGTAACCATTGTGGCCACAATAACATAATATCATTTTTGGAAATTCGCATGACTTCAAAGGGTTTTCACGTCATTTTATTTCGCTTTGATTATTTATTTAGTTGCTATGGAAAAGTCCTGGATTTTTTTTTTTATCATTATTATTATTATTATTTTTTTTTTGTTGATCGAGTTTTTAGATGGGCCTCTTGAATAATTTAGAACTAGGGGTCATACCCCTTTCCCACCCCGCACGTCAGGCTTGAGTGCTACACATCGTTAGCCATCGACTGCGGAAATATGTTTATTTATTTTTTTGTTTGCAGCTGAATTACGGGTGGAGATCTCCACTAAATCTCTACTACCCTATAATATGCTGCGGCAGCGGATGCGCGCCCGCGGCTTCGACCGGATTCGTTTATATATATATATATAATATAATTAATTGGAATGACGGGCATTATGTCAATACGCGGGCAATAAGGGGATAAATGTATTATTATGAATATCGGCTCCTCGAAATTATTATTTCCGGTCCGACCCCATCACGTTATAATACCGTAATATAACGACATGACGAATTATCCCGTAATTTTCTACGTTTTTATCCCATTATCGCACGGCACTCACAACGTATATAATAACAATATATGTATATTTACGTCTACGAAATCACATACGTCATTGTCACTTTTCTCTTTTGTAGACCTATCCGCGGCGCGTGTATATATTATATATATATATACACACAGAGTTTACCCTTACCCCTGGACTCTTTGATATTTATGAATTTAACCCTTTGTCCCTTTATGTGTTACCGCATAACACTCTTAATGGGTTTTTTTTTCCAAATCTGCTTTTCGTATAATTTTTATTTATTTTTTTTTTTTCATTTATTTTCATTCATAACGGACGGATCCTTTGCATACGTAATAAAATATAACAATATCACACGTCCGACGAAAACCCGACGCTGAGCGAGCGAAAACGTGAGGACATGAACACCGTTCGGTATAATAATAATAATAATGTGATGTATTATTTATAGCTTCTCGATAAATAATAATAATAATATATTCACACTCGCGCATCTGTAGTCGGAATAATAATAAAATAAGCATATACCTGTAGCTATAATAATAATAATAATAATAATAATAATATTATTATTATTATAATATAGTATGGACGTTAATACGTCTATAGAAATTATATTCACCTTTTGTGTTCTCCGCGTATGAATGCGTTTAAATCGCTCCTGCGTGGAAATCCCTCGACCGACCGCTTATACCCTCTTCGAATTCACTCGCACAAACTGATGATTTTCACTCTCTACAGTTGCGCATCTCATGCACCGCGTATCCGTACGAATACTTTAGCACTATAATAGTCGATTATTGAGGTTGTCTGTGAACGACACTAACAATTTGTCATTATAATACATCAATGCTATGTATAAATGTATATATTTAAATATCAACATGAACAAAAACCGCTTCCAAATCTCAGAAATTTCAAATACTCCCTAAACATCGTAACCTCGCGGTTCGGATATCAATTATTATGTTAAAAATATTTGTATTCATTAACTGATGTTCAACAGGTTATGTAGAAAAAATGTTTGACTTTTACAAATTATATATAATTGTATAATTATAAAAATTTGTAGTTAAATAAATAAAAAGCAGTACGTACTTTCGCATCACGGGTATTCTTTGCTCCTCGGGTGGGGTTACTGATGGTTAGGTTAGGTAAGAAACGATCCTTCAATAAAACGTTTCTGAGCGGAGCTTCATTGTATAAATGATATTATCATTTTAAACTTTCAAATTTTATTAAAATTAAAAAAAAAAAATTTATTAATTCTTGTTCTGCCCAGCTATTATCTGAGAACAAGAAAAAAATTAATTTCGATGAGAGAAAAAGCTGCTGACAAATTGAAATTTCACATAAATTTTAAATATTCATTTGACAATATATTTTTTACATTAATGTCTATCTATATTCAAATTTTAAAAAAAGATTTGATCAAAATAAAAAGTTTAAAAGGCTTTAAATAATTGCGACATTACATTTTGATCGGTTATAATTCTTTGCGAAATCTATTCGAATAATATATCTCGTTCAGTATATCGGTTGGCAACACATCCCCTTATGCCAAATTACGTCTGTTCCTTGGTAAGCGTAATAATATTGAAACTGACAGAAATTTAACAAAAACGTACTACAAAAGAATCAGCTCCAAATTTTATTAAATCACCACTCGCAAATCCACTGATCTCTCGCCGTACACCGACACAATGCCTGTCATAACCTCCCTCCCCATCACTAGCTTAAAAGCCGTGATGGTGTCATGACCTTTTAAAATCCATAAGAAGATTAAAATAAAGAAATACGCTGTTAGTAAGTGTAGTTTATCACAGGATAGTTTCACGATATCACGTCATCATTGAGTTTAAATATTATTTTAATTTTTTTTTATCTACTCACTGTACACAGTTTTGTGCTAAATGTAAACATTCTTAGGGTTATAAGTCAACACTAGGTTTTTGAAATCACACCGCCGTCGGATTGGATAACCGTGATATGAACAAAGGTGTCCGGAGGAGGAGAAAGTTCTTTCTTGGCGCGTGTAAATCAGTTATATACCATAATGGTTAGTTCACTTTCCCCATTAAAAATGTCAATGAATATCATAAAAATTATTAACAAAAAGGAATCTGAAATGTATTAGATCAACATTCATTTGAACCGTTTTAATCGCTTATAAACAATTATTAATTGAGCGAATCTGTAAGAAAATTAAATCGCTGATAGAAAATACTCATTTAACAAAACAAAACGATATCAACAATAAGGATTTTTAATTTTATAAGGTTCTGATAGAAAAAAAAAAGTTTATTGGTTTCAAACAAATTATAACTTTAAACTACGAATTACAATAATTTATTTATACAGCCGATTCCTACGAATATTTTTTTCATTTACATAGAAGGACGACATGTGGATAAACAGAGTCAAATATTCTTCGTGATTAAAATATTGAAAGTTATAAGGTTTCGGTAGAATTTTTTTTTTTTTATTTTACATAAAAAAATTGATTTCATACATATTCCAACTTGAAACACTTACAAAAAAAAAAAAATTAAATGACGATTTTGAAGATTTATTAGGAGTGGTTAGACATATTCTATATCATATATGACTAAGTCAGTATTACATTTTCAGTTCATAATATCAAGAGTTTCGATCTAAAAACCCTTACATAAGTTCTATATTTTTTGCAAAGTATTCAAATTTTTTCGAAAATCTTTGGTCAGTATGTATTTCACTATTTTGGATAAGAGGTACGAATTTCAAGTTTTTAGTAGGTACTATTTTTTGGAAATCAAATTACTAAATCTGATTTAATAATTATTTGAGATATTTTCTCTTGTCGTGGAAATACTATTGAGAATTTTGATAAATTATGTGGCCAAAATACCATCCAGAGCAAATTTATCAGCAAAAATCTTGCTGCGTGAAACTTTTGGGTAAGATTTTCTATGTGAAAAATTGTATCCAGAAATATATATCTGTATATATATATATATATGACTAGATAATGAGGAATAAAAAATACTAATAAATTTGAACATTGAAGTATAGATTCTACGTATAAATCATAAATTAAGTAAATTCTTCAATAATAATTATATATATATATATCAGAGGCCGTTTACAAAAAAAAAAAAAAAGCTCAAGTATTGAGATCCGAGTGCCGAGGCACCACCTGGAATTCTCCCCTTATCCGAGCTTGATGACATGAGGATCACTCGAGGAGAAAAAATTTTCTCTGACATTACTTTACAGGTTATGTAATAATATAATATATATATATATATATATATTTATATTTATGAGTGTGTGCGCGCACGCGCCCTCGTGTGTATTTTTTCTTTCAAAAATTAACGACGTAACGTTTATTCTTGAGTTGCATCCTGTATACGTTATAGTACGTGTACAATATGAGTACCGATTACCGGGTATACGGTTCGCTGTGGCCGTTATAATCGAAACGTATATATTATTATTATATTACGCGAGCGCTCGCTCGTGTGATACGATATTATTATTATCGCGTGTCCGCCACCGCCGCCGCGGTATACGTGTCGAATAATCGCCCCGCGGCACGCTGCGTTTTTCTAGGTACGCGGATGCTGGGCGATTTATCTCAATTTAGAATAATCCGAAAACATATTTTCCGTGCCGGTTGACCGCGTGCCCCCTTCTCCCCCCCCCGTCGAGGCCGGAGGTCGATCAATCATCCCCGAAGCCTTTTGTGTCGGATGTTATGATATTTTACGCACGTTATGTTATTGTATTTTGCGGCGATCGCGGTGTTATTAAGAAATCGCCGGGGCGTGTGCCAGGGGGAAAGCTGACGATCACCCCGACCACTGTATAAAATTATTGTTATACCCTCGGCCAGCCGCCGCCATCACTACATCCGATTCTCATCAACCGCTCGCGTTATCACTCGATTATAATATCGTTATCACAATAAATAAAACCCGCGTGAGCGTCTTCGGAGGGAGGGGATTGATGGTTGCAGTATTAGCGTAATTAGGAAAAAATATTTGGGTGGGAGGGGGCTAAAATGTTTATCTATTGATTTAGCCCCCGCAAAGTACATTAACTTTCAGAAATTTTCTGAAAATCTGGGAGGGCTATGAGTAGTTTTGAAGGTTCCAAAACAATTTTTATAATTTATTTAAAAAATATATATATATATATATATATTACAAGTCCCCACTTTTAGAACATGCAAATCTAACAAGAACGATAATGTGACACATTAAAATATCAAATAGAACGAGATAAAATCTATTGAACCAAATCGTTGGAATAAATTATATAGTATAAAAACAAATATTAACTATTCAAATACGTTGATTAAGGACATATAATTTGTAATTTTTTTGGACAAAATGTTACGTGAAAGCAACAAAGTAGGTAGATAATCAGAAACCCAAAAATGCATTGAAAAAAAATGCCAAAATGTGCACTCTAAGAAGAGTACAAATCGAATTAATAGCTAGAATAGCTTAGTTTTAGGACAATAGGTAAAACGGATATTGATAAATGATATCGTTAAAATTAAGTTATTGCAAAGTCTCTTTGCTTCATGATATGAACTTGTACAGGAATAACAATAACATTGCCTAGTGTAGGAGATTACAGTACGTCCGTGTAGATCACTCATTTTTTTTTTTTTTTTTTTCTCGGAGGGGAGGGGTGATAGAAAACAATGACAGACTTACGCGCGCGATTAGGTGCACCCCGGCTATGTTGAAAAATATGATAATATATTTTGATACAATAGTAATCGTATAATAATGCCCATCGTAATGCGTGCGTAATACCTTGCTGTCATGCCGGCATATTATTACTGTCACGAAGTTTTGACTGAAAACGGCAATCGTTTTTGACGCGAGTTTCTCAGCAGTCACACTGTTGCGCGGACAATACGACGACAAAGGACAAAATCGCGTGTGTGTGTGTGTGTGTGTGTGTGCTTAGTAATAGGCAAACGACGACGATCCGTGCGATTGGTGACGGCGTCCACAGCTGCAGCAGGGGGTAGTAATACGGTGCTACTCATTACGATTATTACTACTATTATTATTATTACTATTGTTGTTGTTATTCGACAGGCAAAATGCAATACATATACGATATTTGTGTGACAGCCCGATAGGTGACGCGTGAAGAGCAAATACACGCGGCGGCGGGATGTGACGTTAATCGTGGATTTTCACAGGAAAAAAAAAATTGTAATAATGATAATAAATTATATAGCAAAATAGGTTGAAAAAACGCTGTTTTAAAATAATATGTGTATTTTATAAAACAAATTTATTTCTCGAGTTGCGTTAAATTCTAAGGAGGGAAAAAAAGAAGGTTCCAAAAGAAAAAAATGATCTAAGTTATACTAAAAAGTGGGGGATGGTCTCTCTACTCGCTTTTTTTATTAAAACATGGCAAAATTTTTTCAAAAAAAATGCTAATGAAGCAGCCATTTGACGCGAACAAAATTTATTGAAAATGATAACGTAGAATTTTCTTAAGTAAGTGCGAGTAAAAGGATATTACTATATTTTATTTGTATAATTACTCACAAGTAAATTAAATTAAGAGTATTAATCCGATTGAGTCTAATAAGGATGAAGAATTCGAATTAATGGTACTATACTTATTGTTTTATTGTATATATTTTCCATCTTAAGGTTCAATATAGACAATATAGTGTGTCATTATTATGGCTGGGATCTCGATGCACTTTGCATTGTTTTCCGAAGCTTTCTGTGCGATGCTCGTTTCGTCATAAATACGTTTTAGGTATTTTTCAGTTAGAATAAAAAATTTTATTTTGCATTTTTCAATAATTATTGATTTTGAGGTCATTATTCTCATTGTTTACGACATTTTATAGGTTTTTAGGTAATTTTTGGCCTAAAATTAAAATTCAAAATTTTATTATTAACTTGTGATATGCGATTTATTTTATACGCTAACAATAGATGAAATAATGTCTTAGCCAAAATTCTTATACATTATATTTATATAAGTTCTATAAATGTTGAGCTATTATAAAGACATTTTTTTAGTGCATTTTTGCATTTTTTTCAAACATTTTTAGCGATTTTTAAGGGCATTAAATTCCCAGCCCTAGTCATTATCATTTCAAAGCAACAGTGTAAACCGTGGTTAATTTTTTTGAGCAGTTTTTTTGCAATCTAACGATTTAAACTGAAACGAGAAAAAAATGAGTATATTATTATGTCACTGCACCGGTCTCGTTCGCATTGCGCACAACGCAAAGCGAGAATTCTTTCGAAAACGCCGACGGATTATTTTTAGTCGTCACGGTGTGAAATACGTACCACCGCCGGCGATTTACTGTTTCGAGCTTATCAACGTACGAATAATAATTACCGTTTCGAATAAATAAATAACAGTAATAACTCGGATTTATGACAGTATCTCCGGTCGACCAGCAGCTCCGTCGTCGATCGAGCGAATAAATTATTATGAAATTAATACTTAATTATCATTTCGAACAGTAACTACTACGGACACGGAGCGTTATTATAAATCTTACACACACACACACCTTGAAACACTATCGAGTGGAAATTAAAACATAATATAAAAAATAAAGGGGCTCTGAAATTGTTATTATTTTTTTTTTTAAATATACCCACAATTATTTACATAATTACATTCGTACGCCCGAAAAGCTTAAAATAATATTTCATCGCGTGGGTACTTTATATTAGACATTTCGCGTTTATATTCGAAATTAATGAGAAATCGAATTATCTTCACCGTAATTAAATAAAATTGACTTTTCACCGGTAAACGCAGTAATGTCGTGTTTTCGATTCTTATTATTGCAATAAACGTTCGGGGGAAGGGGGGAGAATGTAATGATTAATTATTATTCTTTTTCGTTTAAATAAATTACCTCAAGTTTGCGTTATATTTATATTAATGTACGAATTTTAAATGTATATAATATTTTATAATCGTCGGTCGATAAAGCATTTCACGTTTTAAAAAATACAAAACCCTTTAGTACACACCCACGTAGAGTTTCGTATAATGCAATATTACGGATAAAAGTTTATTTATTTTTATTTAAACCGATGAAAAACGAAAAATCCTGAAACAATTCACTCACAGATGCAGATATATCACAAATCTGTGCCCAAAATATGATTTCTATAAGTAAAAATGTGAAATTTTCGTTACTTAAAAGCGATCACTTTTTGAAAATTTCAATATTGTATCCTTTGAATCGTAAGTAAAACTACTACTAAACATTTAAGTAAAACGGTAGGACAAATAAACTGGTTAAACTAGATATTCATAAAGTTTGTTTTTTTAGTTATTTATACGTAACTTTAAAAATAATGATGCTATGATAGAAAATTTTCTAAATATCAAAACAAAAACTAAAAATTTTAAAAAACTACCAACTCTTGTCGTTGAAATTATATATTTTTTTCAATCAAAACCTTATAAAATGTTAAATTCAAAGTCCTGTAAAAATTATGATTTTTTTTTATACAATGATTATATAGATATAAAGGGGGGAGGGAGAGATCTAGACATCCACTGATTTTAGCCGGTCATGCTGAATCATCTGCCTAAATTAAATCCTTGATCCATACCTTAATCAAGATGCTGGAGAGCGGTGTTTAAAATTTTAAAGAAGTCCAATTTACGTGATATTAACCGGATTCATCAATATTTTAAATTTAAACGCTTGAAACAGATATTGGTTGTCAGCTGATCAATATTTTTTGTGATTTTTATAGTTTTGTTTAAAATGGTTAACCAATATCCTGAGCTGAAACTATCAAGAACTCAAAGTTTTAAAGTTCTGTGAAAATGAGGTTTTTCTTGCATATTCATAATTCTATATTTATGTATGTCAAAAATGACGATTTTTTTGAAAATTCGAAAAATTGTGTTTTATACCATTTGTTATTACATTTGAAAACTTGAAGTTTCTTGTACAATTATTTTATTTTTCGAGTTACAACGATAAATGCCTAACTAAAATCAAAAAACAATCGAAAATTTTGGGAAATTACTCGTTTTAGCTATCAATAAAATAAAACAAAACTTTTGGTCTTGTTCTACGGAGTAAAAAATATTTATCGCGTCGCCGAGAATCTAAAACATCGTTTTAACTTCGTTAAATAATCTAAGTAAAATACACTAAATCGTCGTAAATTTGTTTTAACGTCGGTGATTTATTTTCACATTGCTCCGAGTCGGCGGCGGTAACAATGAATGTTTTGTTGTCGAACAATAAAAGTGACAAACTTTCAATTGCGCGCAGTCCTATTCTATTACCGCGCCGCGTTCAAAAAAAAAAAAAAATGTTATCCATTTGAAAAAATCGCAAAAAAAAAAATACACTATTATTGTATACTATTCGTTAAAATATTATTTTTTTCTGGAAACAAATTTCGTTGATTTATAATTTTTGCAATATTCGCTGCGCGCAACGCGTCGTCTGTGTGCAGTTAGTGTTAGAATTCACAATAATAACACAGTAGTAGTTAGTGCCGAGTTTTATGTTGTTTCTTTACGGAACACGTGAGCGGTTAACTTGGGTTGGGCACGTACTTGCACGCGCGTGCATTATAATAGTACGTAAAAATAATATAATGTTATGACTTTGGTCGACGCGTCTAGACCGTCGTTGTCGCACACACACACACACACACACACACATATATATATATATTGTTATCAATAATATTATGTGAGAACTCGTTCGTAAAATAAAAATATAAATTATGATTTCGCTGCTACTGCTATTGCTGGTGTTGGTGACGTGCGAGCAAACCGGTTTTGTTCCGTGAACTTTTACACGGCGAGAAAGAAAATAATAATATTCCCCATTCGTTTTGCGTGGAGATATTATAATGGATCTGCAGAGGCAGCTGACCGAATCGAACGACAAAGAAAACGAATGAAAATTTCAAAAATACAGCTTAACATTAAAAAAAAAAAAAAAATCAATTTTCAATTTTTTTTTAACCGTAGATTTTAAATGCAGTATAAATTTACAATACTTATATTATGTTTTTTTTTTTGTTTTTCTGAAACTAAGAATTGTCTTCATTCATTAATATTAAATAAGAAAAATTAAATTTAACACTTTGAAATGAGTTATTTTACAATTTTTTAAACTTTTCTTTCATTTAAAAAATTGAAATTATTTTTCTCGATTTTTATTTATTTTTTTTAAATGATGGAAAAAGTTTAGCCGTTAGTAATTTAAATTCATTAATAATATGCCCCAATTAATTTTTTGATACATCAAGATTTAGAGTAAATGAATTTGTAGTTAATTTGCGAAGTATAAATATATTTTTCAATAACAATTTGAAATATTAAATCTTACTATTATTATTGTTACAAAATATTGATTTATCGGTTATCACAACCGATGATGGCGATTATATAGAATAAAATGTATAGTTATGTGAAATGGTAAATATAGGTATATTTTGTTTCATAGAATTTTGTAAGTACGTCTTAATTTTAATTCATTTTGAATGTTTTATTACAAATTGATTATTTCGTTGATAATAATATAAGTTAATAGTATTTGTAAACGTTTTTATTCGTTTATTACGCTCCCAAAAGTCGTCTGGGAGAATAAAACATTTGTCCGGTTAGAATTTAATTCGTGGGACTAAAATAAATGTAGTAAAACTTGCGACGTGCAAATATAGGAGGAATGCGTAGATGTTTTTTTTTTAAATTTTTTCTCGTACACGATTTCGGAACGTGTGCCCGTAGTAATAGCACCGGATAATAACGTATTCGAACGTATTATATATATATATACATATTATTATTATGATACTAAATAGTTTGGATTTTATTATTGTTCAAAAAAAAAAAAAAAATAATAAATAAATAAAAATACCGACGACGTGGGGAGGTCGTAGTAGTAATCAGATTCAAATAGCGACATTTGGACGCACCGTTTGTGCAGTGATGATACGTTTTTTTCTGTTGTTCACGACACAACACGTTCCGTCATCGACGACGATTCGTATTCATTTCCCCTCCCTCCGTCTACCCCTACCTACTGTCATTCGATCTCAGTGTTACGAACACTCGATGACGATAATATTATCTATTCACCCCATCAAATCACATTTTTTATTAGTCTGTTCACTATCACTAGACTTTTATCGTCTACTCATACCTTATACATTCATACTCGAGCTGTGTATATATATATATATATACATGGTTTGGTATTTAATTTCCTATATTATATTATAAATATAATATATTATCGAGTGTCCTTTTGTTTCGACGACGGAGATTGAGTATTCATTATGGTCTGCGGAGGATAAGGAGGAGGAGCAAATACGAGCACACATTTCTCCGAATGTTTACGACTTCCCCTGACGAGCAGCGCGTGCTGTCCGTCGCCCCGTGGACCACGCGGTCGTTTGTTACGATTTATTTCGGTGATTTTCGATCATTCAAAACGCATTTATGTCCGGAAACTCCTCGGCCGTTCGACGCGTATACGACTACGTCCTTGGCCCACGCGTAAAACAAATCCGAACCGCGTGATACCTGTTGTACAATATACGATTATATCCAAACACGATTTCGAACAACATTAATGTATTTCTTTTTTTAAAATTTTATGACTTTTTAACACTCGTGGTTTTCGAGTTTTTAGTCATCTCTCGAAACCACATGACGAATAATCAACTGGATCCGGAGAATACGAAATCCCCTACATATTATTCAAATTTATTATGTATTTTATATAAGGAAACGCTATGGACCAGTGCCGTAAGGTGGAGAAGAATATTATAGGGGTTGCAATAGCCATTAAAAAGAAAACCTCGATGATTTACGGAGTGCTACAGTAACAATAGCTTTTGTAAACAAGTTATAATCAATTAGACTTTTAAAAATGAAGAAACTGTAAAAAATTTAATTACTGTTATCCTATGGGTCCTCACGTCTCAAAATACGTATTCACCGTAAATCGTTTTAACAGAAACTTTATTTGTAATAATTATAAAAAAACAATATTTTTCAGTTATGGTTGAAAACTGTAATATAACAAGTTTGTAACTCAGTTAGAACCATAGACTTATAAAAAAAAATGTGCAATTTCATCAAAATCCTATCCTCAGATACAAGGTCAAAAACTGAAAACAAATTGAGGAGGAAGGGAGTTCAAAAAAGCCAAAATTCTTTTTTTTTTATTGTTAAATGTAATAATTTTTAACAGGTTGTTGTCAATTTCCCCCCAAAGTGGGGGATGAAGGGTCCGACCCCCACCCACCACGAATGCGACATTGTCTAGATATTAAACCTATGTTGTAATCGGTTTGAGTAAATAAACCTACTTTTCGAGATTCCCATCTCCCACCCCATTCGAAAATTATGTCCAGGGCGTATGCGTGACGACGGAGACACTCTGTGTCATACTTTAGTGTGAAACTTAACGAAAAACACGACTGCGGTTTTCGAAAAACATAATACTACTATACTGTGTGTTTGTAATAAATGTAATAATTTGTATAACGGGCAATAACACGAGTGTTATACACCTACAGACGGCGGGTGTATCCGGATAAATACGAAAAGTTTCTAATGACCCGCGTCGTCGGTATAAATTTTAATAAAAATAACACTTATATTAAGGTCTCGCGCGCGCGCGCGCGTCATAATATACCCACTAGAAACTTGTACGCGAGCTAATTATCACGTTAGTCGTGTTATTATAGTATTATATAATGAATAAAATATATACACCGAGTGTCGCGGCGAACAAAGTTTGATACGCGAGAGCTATGAATTTCACCTTATCTCATTAAATGCCACCGCAGCACTATGCGCATAACCTACGCTCGTCTGTATTATATATTATTTTATAAACGCGCACTCGCTCCGGGTATGTGTATATATATATCCTATAGTATAGTGGAAACAAAGGTCTGAGAAGGATTAGTTCGTTTGGCACGTGTGTTCGTTTGAAGTGCACGCGAACGCGGTGTTTGGCCATAGTTTTGCGCGTGCGCGCAGCGACGAGTAGAAAACTTTTTACTGTTCAAATCAACAACCGACTGGATCCGTCGACGGGTTGCCGTGTGCTGTGTTGCAACACGGAAACTGTGCGACAAAGATTTCGACGTCAATAACGTGTGTACGACTCGTACACGGTTCCTGTGTCGGACCGTGAAAAGCATAGCAATGTATATTTTACCGATCAAAGCCGCCCGCAGGGGAGGGCCGGTAGGGACCATGGCCCCCACCGCTCTTTTAGACAATTATATTTTAAACCCGATACCCATATCACACACTATACATATAAAACAACACTACATTATACATGCTACAAGTAAAATATATATTTTGTAATTATTTTATATGTATTATCAATCCTAAATTGTAGTTAAATATTTTCTTTGCGATGTGATATAAAAAAAAAGAATTTATGGTAAGTGTATTGCTGTTTCGCTCCCCCCCCCCTTGAAAAAAAATTCTGCGGGCGGCCTTGTTACCGATTACGACGGTAAAGCACTATTCCGTACGTTTTATCATTTTTTTTTTTTTTTTTGAAAACACGATTCCGTACGATTTTCAAAAAAAAAAAAAATAGATTGCCAAAAATGACCCTGAAAACAACACGATTCCGTACGATTTTCCGTGTAATATTTCCACAATACTTTAATATTTTATTTATCAATTTGTGAAATTATCAAAATATACCGTACGTTTACACACTTATATCAAAATGTTATATAATATTTCACTTCCTATTACCTAGTGACCACGAGATGTACTAGATAAATTGGATATATAAAATTTAAAATATATATATATATATAATATGTATATTAAAGTATTAAAAGATAGTGACAAAATTGATTGCAAAGATTTGTATATGCGATTCATAAAAATATGGCAACGTTGCACCAAAATCTTAGGTTAGTACAACCTTCCGCACGTTCTTTTGCCTAATTATTAGGCAAAAGAACGTGCGGAATCGTGAACCTTAAATTGTGAACGATTCCGTATGCTGATAAGGACCGTACGGATTGGTGCTATACCTGATTACGATTGTCGCGCGCATGCGCCTCCGTGCCAAGTGTTTAGAGATTTAGACGATAACGTGATAATAAATAAGATGATAATAAATAATTATCGTTTTCCAAAAACCTCAGACCGTTGATCGAGTGATTTAAAGGACACCCAGTTTAAATTCGTATAAGGTTTGGATCAGGATTTTACGACCGTCGTCACCCGGTTTCAGGTTTGAATAGCAATTAAGAAACCGGACATTGATAATCGAGTTTTCAACTCGTGTTAATCGATTCGTCATGTATCACAAAACAAATAAATGACATTTCTGAAAACCAATTATTACTATCCGATAATTATTATAATTGAATGAATAACGGATTTGTTTTGTAATTTATTTATTTACAATGTTAATTATTTTCATTACGTTCTATTCATTGATTTATATTTTAACATTGTACAAAAATATAGGTACTTCTTACACTACAGTTGTCATGCTTACTAATAGTGAAATATAATTTATATTTTATAATTTAAATTTTTCAGTAGATTTTGCTTACTTCCGAAAAAAAATATTAAGAATTTCGAATTATAAATAATTTTTACGTTACATAAAAAAAAAAATAAGAACAAATTAGAGTCAAAAAAACCTTACGTGGAGGGTAAACCCATCACAGACCCACTGTATTATACGCCGTGGTCATAATGAACATTAAAAGCATAATCGTGCGGGTTACGAGTGAGGTATACAGTGAAGGGGACTCTGTGTATACGACACAACAGTGAAGTCTAAAGTGGGTTTAGTGTGCGCGCACTAGGAACTTATCGGATTTACAGTGTACGCTAAAGTAGCGGAAATCGAACCGATAAAACCGAAGCGAGCTACACGACTAGTGGAGGATAAATAAGAGAGATTCGCCCGTGGGTGACTCACGCCACTCCCTCGGTTGTTTTTTTTTTAATTTTATCAAGAATATCATTACCCAGATCTAACGACTATTATAATAATTAATTACAATAATTACATATTTTGTATAAGTTCAAGCGAACAAGGTTTCGGCCAGTCAATTCAGTCAGTAAAGGCAATAAATTATTAAACTATAACTAAAACGATTGTCTGTTATTCTCAACCGTTGTGTCGCTAAAACAAAATAAACCTTTTATCGAAGATTTATTATTATTTAACTCGACTGAGTTTAAAACTATCATTAACCTGCCCAGCCTTGTTTTTAATTATACCTCCAAAATGAATTGTATAGGTGAATAATAATATTTTTACTGTTTTTTTATGTAATTAACGGAGATATGTATATTCTGAAAAATTCTTTGGTATTAGCTGACGAAAGAGAGTGGGGGGTGGGGAGAAGTACAATGGACTCCTATTTTCTTTCAAATTTTCATTTCAATCGGCAATCTGGTTGTGAATATAAAATTAGCTCCAACCAGTTTGATTTATTCTTGTTTTATAGTATTGATTGAAATTATTACGTTCAAATCCGTATAATTTTTCAAATGAATCTTTATATTTAATATTTTTACATACAGTTAAACATCCCTTGAGGACACCTGTAAATAGTGGACGCAATTTTACTATCTACTTATCCACGGGAAAAGTTCTAAATAACAGTCATTATTATATCGTTTTCATTTTTGGTTGTTTATCTAAAAAAAAATAGTTTTTTCAAATTTCAGGAAAATTAAAAATAAGTACAGAACACTGGGAGAAGAACACAAAACAGAATGCACACGACAATTATTTACCTGCTTTGGTGATACGAGAGATGTCTGAGATCTAAGAAATTATGCATCGCATACAATAAAAACCATGACGAAAATAATATTGTTAAACATTTTCAAATGAATAAGTGACAAAAAAAATTGCAACTTATATTGTGTTTTTTTCAAGTACCTACTGTATAATAAAAATAAACTTTTTTAATGGCTTTAAAACTTATCACCATAATATTGTATAAAAATCAGTACCTATTTTTGTTTTGGTTTTTGTCAAAAGGCGTCAAAATATTTTTTTAATCCTGGCTTGCTCAACCCTCACGTCGTACACACCGATTGGTCAACAGTGTTTCTCCGTAGATCATTGGTTAATTATTATTATTGTTTTAAATTATTCGTTTAGTTCGACGGACGAGAGAGGCAAGTCCTACATGAGTGCAATAATTATTTATATTTAAATTTATAAACGTAGTAGCATGCATTAGTTGTATTTAGCCCGAATTAATGCGCTTTAATATCCGTGTACAATTTACATGGTGACGGTTAATAAAAACGTGATTCTAATGCCGAAGTATCGAGTTGCAAAACAAGTGGGACGAGAATTAAAAAAGCCAGACATACTTCGCACGACGGGTGGTATTCTCTTGACAGGCGTATTATATTTTAAAGAAACGATAAATCATTTCTTCAGTAAAACGATTCTGAACGAAGGAAGTTAATAATATAAGAAAAAAAAAAAATGTTCGAATAATGTCCAAAATTTTTTTCACATTTTCGAAATTTTCTTGCGCCAAAATCTTTTTTATAGGATTTTCTATCTATGTTTAAATTTTTATAAAATTCTGATCAAAAAATGATGGTTTTCGAGTCGTTATTGTCAAATTTTGGGTAGTTTTTTCTAAAAAAAAACATTAAAGAATTAAGAAATTCAAAAAATGACCTCTTTAAAGTACAATCTAGAGGTGAATCGGGTTTCAAAAAGTTATTGATCGAAACTTTTGGACCAGTATTTCTATACAAAAAGTTGTACACAGAAAATAAAATAAAAAATAAATAAATAAACATCATTGTAAAAACACTAGCTTCTTCACTTCGCTCAAAATCTAAAATAAAATATATCAAAGTAAAGTTTCATTTTGTTACATATCTTTAATATTTTTTTCGATTTTGCAAATTTTTTTTCAAATTAACATTTCAGAAAGAAAATAAACTCGGTCCATTCTGATTGTGGAATAAATATACATAGTTTTAATTCCTGATTCCGCAAAATAAAATTTCATGTATTTTAAATGGGGCAAAATTGATGTTTTCCATAAAATTATTAAAAGAACTTCAAAGATTTTAAAAAAAAGTTTCGAAAATTTCAAAATAATTTACAAATCAAACAGTATTAAATAAAGGGTAATATAATATTTTTACAAAAATCTGAAGTGGTTAGTTATTTTATGTATGGGAAAAAGTTCACCTCGTAGGAGGGGCAGCTGCCCACCCTGCTCCTCCAGTGCGCATACCTATACTTTCTTATCTATACTTTACTTTGTTTTACTTTACTTTACTTTTCTTTTTATTTCTAATAAATAAAGAAAAGTAAAAAAAAAGTGTTAAAAAAATGTGCAAATTTCTTTTGCACATTTTCAAAATTTTCTTGCGCCAAAATGTTTCTACTATTATTATCTATCTATGTTAAAATTTTCATAAAGTTTAGATAAAAAAATTATGGTTTCTGAGTCTTTTTTGTCAAATTTTGGGTAGTTTTTTCCAAAAAGAAAAAATAAATTGGAAAATTGAGATATACAAAAATTACCTCTCTAAAGTAGGTACTGACTAGAGGTTAGGTGGCACATGTGGTTAGGTTAGGTTAGGTTAGGTTTCATATAGTTGCTAATCGAGACTTTTGGACAAGTGTTTGTATACGAAAAAATGTTCACAGAAAAAAAAAATAAACATCATTGTAAAAACACTAGCTTCTTCACTTCGTTTAGAATCTAAAATCGTACATGTTGATTAGTCTGAACCAATTTCACTCAAAATCATGCCGATTTCCTGTTTATTCTTACCAAGTTCACATTTTTTATTTTTTTTTTTGTCTAAGCGCAAAATATGACATAATAAATTGTATAATGGGTCCCACTGAGCAGTCTCGTGTGGGGGCTCATGAATCTTAACTATAACAATTAAAAGTTTTATTAAAATACATTCAATAATTTGATTTAAAAACTATTCAGGATCTTATACTTAAATTAATTAACCCATAAAAATGTAGAAAAATTATAGTTAGTACATTTTTATAGTGACTTGAACATTCCGAAAACAAACATTCCAAATTTTTGGATTTTTACGGCCAAAAAGGGGGTGGTCACATTTGAAAAAATCATCCAGAATACAGAAAATTGTTGGTAATCACTAATCAGTAAAGCTATCACATTTGTACAGTTGTAATAAAATATAATCAAAAATTTTTGGTGATAGCTACAAGCTACAAAATATACTTCATAGAAAATTCGAAAATGAACTCATATATGGTTGGTTCGCAGCATAGATAGTGCACCGAGAAGCTGTGTATTTTATTGTCCCTCCACAAAGCATATTTAACACAGAAGTATGGTGCTTCGAAAGTTAGCGCATCGTTTAATATGTGTAACGTGTACATTGCATAAGTTAATTTATTTAGGGAGTTATCGTATATTTTTTTACAAAATATTTCAGTCTTGACGGTATGAATACTGATTTCAATAGGTTTTTATAATTAATTATCATTAGTGATTTCATATTTCAACACTGTTATTAATAAAAAATATGTTAACAATGTGTTTTAAAAAAAATTGTGGTTTGAATAGACATAACCCCTTTCCGCCAAAACCACACCTTTCCTCTCTACAGAAAATTCAAAAATCGATATTATTTGCCAGTATGCAATATTTTTGACACTCTAAAATCTCACAACAGAAATTGGCCAAAAGTTTCAGCTCGTGTTTTGGCACTCATCGCTACACTCCATGGCACCGTCACTTCACTCCGCAGTTCCGTTCACTTCGCTCGATTCAAATAGATTTTAAACCTCGGTTTGCTGTGCAATGTGGGGACATTTCGGCTTGATTATGTGGTGCGCATATACCAGAGCACCCTAAAAGCTGCCACTGGGCAAGAGTCTACTATGCAATAACTTTATAAAAATATCATAGACCGTTGATAAATATTACCTTTTGGCTTTAATTTTATAGTTCGGAGACAATAAACACCTTTTTGGGTCAAGTAAATAAATTTTTTAATTATAATATAGATATAGATAATAAAAATAAATATATTATAATCTTAATCTTTAATTACCAATTTCACTCAGAATAAAGTTTAAAATTTTATCTGTATTTTAGTTTGTGAAACAAGAGTGAATGAATTATGATAAAATACCAATTAAAACAACGTAATGTACCTTCCAATTTAGTAACTTCATCTACTATTATAAATTTCGTTTAAGTGGGTAACTCTACTAAAAGACCTATTTATTATATCTTCTCATATAAGACATTTTATTTTATTACTTATTCACAGTATTTATAGATAAATTATTTAAATAACAAATTATACGTAAATTGCACTTTTAAAGTGCATTCACTTAAATCGGAAAAATAAACACAATAAAAGATTGTTACAATAATTTTCAAATAGAAAATCTGTTCAAAACTTTTAAGATATATATATATAGATTAATAATTGGACGCATACAAAGTAACAGGAGGTTTTTTGAGAATACTTTATCATTTTTTTGAAGAAAAAGTAAAATATTATTTTTAAGAAATTATTTTAATGTAGGTATCTATAAAATAAATGTATTACCTAATCAAGTTCTGCTTAACTTTGCAATTTATTAACAACAGAATCAGAAATTTAATAATAACTTGTTTTCATAATTTATTAACATTAATATTACTTCAATGAAAAGAGTTGGAAGCTATTATGTATAAAAATTTATGAAAAATACGTAGGCAAGATGCTTGTAGAACATAACGTACTTTTATTAGAAGTTGACTTTTACATTTAGGATTCTTATAAATTATAATTGTACATGGGTATTTAATAATGTGTAATGGCCTTTAATGTTATAATTGATGACCAGAAGTTTTATTCAAAAGGATAGTCTTTAAAATGTTATCAACGGCAATAATTGTTCATAACCAAAAAAATTAATATTTAAACCAGGTTCTAATATTTCATAAGTATACTGTATAAGTACACTATAGTATAATTATACTATAAGTAGGCGAAGTTGTGCCAAAATGTTTGTTTTCTTAATCATTGCACATTTAACTAACATCTAGATACCTTTTTAGTATTTACAAAATGAAATTCTATAATGGATGGCAAACACTAGACTGCATTGTATATAGTTTACTAATTACTCTTCATAAAGATGAACAAATAAATACATTTATGAGTAGGTGTTACACAATAGCGTAATATCTATAGATATTAAGCATTGTAAAGCTAAAGATTTTCGTCATGAATTTAAATTAAATAGAGTTGTATACAGATTTTTCAATTCCAAAAAAATTTTCTTACTAAAAAATTTAATTCATTTTGCTAAACATTTAAAAAATACTTATATTTATAATAGTAAATATATGGTAGTGTAATAAGTGTAGACCAAATAGGTAACTTATATGTGCATAGTAAATAATTATTTAACACAAAATAAAATAGATATTTGCATATAACTATTAGGCCTTCATAGGCAAAAGAGCCTAAGAGAACTTCTTGGTTAAAATGACATTTTGATATGAAAAATTCAAAACAATCAGCTCTATCAACGATAAAAAGATGTAAGAGATTATTTCATTAAAAATGGTTGATTTTCGCTCAATAAGTTTTGGTATAAAAGCCAGAAATTAAATTTTTTAACAATGTAAAGGTGCAAGAACATACTTGAGAAGCATAAACGACAGAGCTAGATCGAAAGTTGTTGAAAGCGACATGAATATGTTTTATGTTATTTTTTTATAGAATTAATTACAACATGCAGGAAATGTGTCATAAAATACAGTAATGGGTAAGCGACATTTATGTGAAGGATAAGATACAATCGATAAATCATTAAATTGTAAACGACATTTATGTGAAAGGTGAGTGACAAACGAAAATTGTAAGCGACACTGATGTAAAGAGTATGCGAAGCATCTCAATTTTTAGCTTTTTAATTTTAATATAAAGGCCATAAATAATTAATTATTATAAGTAAAGTAAATTATTATTTATGAACCTGTTTCAGATCAAATTATACAAAGCTTAAAATAAAATTTTTTAAAATTCATCAAATATTACATTTTTATTAATTTAAATATTAAAACATTTTATGTGTTCTTGAAAATTTTTCAAAAAATATGGTAGATTATTTTGCTGAAAAAAACAATTCTGACAAAATACAAAATATGCGTCGCGTATTCATTCTGGTTAGTTTAAAAGAAATTCAATAGAAAAAAAAAATGTTTAGATGGGTATTGAAAAAACGTGTGTTCTATTAATTAGAAAAGTAAATAAATTAACTTGCAATTTTATAAAACAATTAATAAAATGTACATTTAACATTGCACATGTTTACCAAAAAAAAATACATATCTATACTAAAATAATTATAAATGGATTTCATTTGATTATCAACAACTTATATTATGAAGCTTTTATTCACGTATTTTTTTTTTTCAGATTATTATTATTTCGTTTTAGATAAAATTTGATAGTAGTTTAATTTATTTTATGAAAATAAAATTAAGTTCGACATTAAAAATACTCGACGATTTTTATATTTCACTTAATTAAGAAAATTAAAAAAAAAATTATTTTTTACTCTGTCAGTTTTATATTTCACTATGAACCGAGGAATTTATAAATATATATATATATATATATTTTTGATGAGAAAAAAAGTATAGACAAGAAAGCCGGATATACTTCGCGCCACGGATATTCTTCGCTCCTCGGGTCAGATACTCTTGAAGGGTGTGTATAATTTTAAAGAAACGGTAAATCATTTCTTCAGTATGACGATTCTGAACGAAAGAAATTATTTATATAAAGAAAAATAATAGTCGTCATTTTCAACACACTCACTCAGAGTATCTGACCTGAAGAGCGAAAAATATCCGTGTTGAGAAGTATGTCCGGTTTTCTTGTCTATACTTCACTTTGCTTTACTGTACTTTACTTTTTTTTATCTAATAAATAAAGGAAAAAAAATTAAATTAAAAAAAAAAGTGTTAGAAAAATGTCCGAATTTTTTTTCACATTTTCAAAATTTTCTAAAATTAAATTAATAAAAAAAAAAGTATTAGAAAAATGTCCAAATTTTTTTTCACATTTTCAAATATGTCATATGCCAAAATGTTTCTCATATTATTGTCTATTTATGTTTAAATTTTCATAAAGTTCGGATCAAAAAATGATGTTTTCCGATTCTTTTTTTGTCAAATATTGGGTAGTTTTTTCCAAAAATAAAAAAATTGAAGGATTAAGAAATTCAAAAAATTACATCTTTAAAGTACCAAGTAGAAGCAAAAGTTACTGATTGAAACTTTTGGACAAGTATATCTATACGAAAAAGTGTTTACAGAAAAAATAAATAATAAACATCATTGTAAAACACTAGCTTCTTCGCTTAGTTCAGAATCTAAAAATTTTTTCACATTTTCAAAATTTTTTTGCGTCAAAATATTTCTCATATTGTTTATCTACACTCGTATTTCAATTTTCATAAAACGATAGTTTTCAAGTCTTTTTTGCCAAATTTCGGGAAGTTTTTCCCAAATTTAGAGAAAACTATTTAGAATTTAGAAAAATGTCCTCTTAAAAGTACCATCTAGAAGAAAATCGTGATTCAAAAAGTTGCTGGTTGAAACATTTGAACAAGTATTTCTTTACGAAAAGATTCGAACATAAAGAAAAAAAATAAACATCACTGTAAAAACATTAGCTTCTTTGCTATACTCAGAACCTTAAGTAATTAATGTGAACTTGAAAAATTTTCAAAATATTTTTTAATGTATTTCAAACTATTGACACTAAAATAAATCAAAATGTCATTTTTTTTTTTTAGATTCTTAGCAGAACGAAGAAGCTATTACAGTGATGGTTTTTTACAGATATTTTTTTCTGTGTACACATTTTGTATAGAAATATTTCTCCAAAAACTTCTATCATCAACTTTTTTAATCAGAATTTGGCTATAGATGTTACTTTAAAGAGGTCATATATTCATATTTTCAATAGTTTTCCCAAAAATTGCGAAAACAATCTCAAATTTGACAAAAACGTCAAAAATATTTTTTTAATCCAAATTTTATGAAATTTTAAATGTATTATATGATAAATATTTTAATAAAAGAAAATTTTTAATATGGGAAAAAATAAATGTTGGAATTATTTTTTCTTTTATTTTTCCATTTCTCAGTTAATAGTGTGATATAAAATTAGCTGAGCAAATAATACATTTTATTTGTAATATGTTATAATAAACTACATTTAAAATGATTTTTATATAAGATTAGTTTTAAAATGTTACCGCGATTAATGTGCTTTATATTTAAGGAATTCAAACTATTCTTAACATTAAGAATTTTTATTTTACTTATTTTCATCAAAGTTTTAAATATGTACTTCTCAGTGCTTTTATTAATTTTTGCATTATATTAAGTAATTTTACATTATTATAAATTCATGAAAATCACGTCTGGATTCACATCTGAATTATAAATAGATATAATAAGATATAATCTCAAGATACAAGTTAATTTCGGCAGCTTTCTACTAAGGGATTTTGTGTATTTAATCATCTTTATGTAGTGTAAATAATAATTCGAGGTCTGATTAACACAGTTTTCATTGGTCCAAGCAGTTTTCATTATAACATTAAAAAGTTTTATAAATACTGCTATTATATAGTATTATTTAATTAATTCAATGTATGATATTAACCAATCTGTGTTATATCAGATAATTATTATTAAATCACTTTTATTAAACAATATTTGTGCAGGTAACTATCGATGCACAGTTTTTATAAGCCTTATAGTAGGTATAAAAATAAACATAAGTATTCAAAAAAAAAAACGAATACAAAATACGTCTTGTACTTACTTAATAATGTGACTTAACATACTAGTAAATAGTTAAATTAATTTTGGTATTATTTTGATTAATTTTACACTATGCCACTGGGTTAATGATTAAGTATAATGTATCGACCGATATTATAATGTGGGTAATATTTATACTTTTAGATTCTGAATGAAGTGAAGAAGCTAATGTTTTTACAATGATGGTTATTTTTTTATTTTTTCTGTGTACAACTTTTCGTATAGAAACACTTGTCCAAAAGTTTCGATCAATAACTTTTTGAAACTCGATTCGCATCTAGATTGTACTTTAATGAGGTAATTTTTTGAATTTCTCAATTCTTCAATGTTGTTTTTGGAAAAAACTACCCAAAAATTTGGCAAAAACGAATCGAAAACTATCATTTTTTGATCAGAATTTTATGAAAATTTAAACATAGATAGAAATTCCTATAAAAAAGATTTTGGTGCAAGAAAATTTTGAAAATGTGAAAAAAAATTTTGGACATTTTTTTTTCTTATATTATTGACTTCCTTCGTTCAGAATCGTTTTACAGAAGAAATGATTTATCTTTTCTTTAAAATTTAATACGTCCGTCAAGAGAATACCACCCGTCGTGCGAAGTACACCCATCGTGCGAAGTATGTCCGGCTTTTTTTATGTTGTGAAAATGTTATTTTCAACTATTTGTGAATAATATTAAAAAAATACATATTACAAAAACAATAATTGACACATAAGGTGAAATGATGTGTATACATAATATTTATCTATAATAACTGATTATAACTTTTATGATTATATGTTTTATAAATCAGACTACACAAATATTTAGTATGAACAATAACCTGATTAAGATATATTGATAATGAAATACTGAACCTCAGTATTTTACATGATTTTAGTTTAAAACATTTTACATGCAAATAAATTAGGAATATCTAATATAACATATTGTATATTATAGACTATCACGAATAAAATTGTATTCCGAAAAAAATGTGTGATAATGGTATAATTATTATTGTAATGCACGTGTTTGTTCGGTGTAGAAAGGGATCGGAAAAGAATTAGAATGATGCAAAACAGTGTTGAAATTATATTTTTATTCCGACATGAATTCAATTAAACTATACGAGAGGAAAAACGAGTCTACTTTGCAAGCAATCTTATTCCTGATGAAATGTATGCGATTTATCGGTTTTCTCAATGGGGATAGAAATAAAAACATGGAATACAAAAAATACGGCGATATTCATGAAAATGGAGAAATGTAATTAGGTAAAAAAATAAGAAGAAAACGGGTAGCAATTCCAATGATAAACATTGAGATTGTGTTTATCCCTTTTGCTTCGTTTCGTCGTGGATTAAGTTACTCGAAACGAAATGGTGACAGTTCCTGATATATACTTACAAATCACTCGTATAAATTATAATTGATGATAATAAATAATGTTTGGATGTTAATGACTTTTGAATATTCTGTTGAAATATCTAAGATGATAAATTCTCAGCGTAAAATGTATTTAAAACATAATACGAACTTTAATAGTTTATTTTCATTTCACATCTTTTTAATTACTTAGTGAATATTTGGAAGACAAATTTTCGTAATCTATAAGGTGAATTTTTAACTATATGCCACTGACATAAAAATCAAGAGTATTTTTTTATTTATTTAAGTCAACAATGACACAATGCTATTTTTGTACCACGTGTGAAAGTATTGAAAGTGTGAAGTATTCGAGGCCAGATGAAGTGGCGAAAAGAGACCTTTTTTCGTATAGACGACAGGATACTCATTTTTTCGGGACAGTATTTTTTTCATCCGGCAGGCGGAAATAATAAATCGTGTGACAAGGGCGGGAAGTGAGGTTTTTCAGTCTCGGGTTACATTTGCGGTACGGAGTACAGGGCAATAGCAGCACGTTACCCAAAACCGAAACCGTCTTCCAAGCTCGAATCACACATTATATGTACTATATTTTGTCACTCTGCTCACATACCTTGTGCTGTTCCTGGTATCAGGCATATGACAGTACGCCATTGTATGGAACAGTACGAGAAAAAAATACTTATTGGTGTTTGATGTATTATTTGATTCATTATAAAATAGATAGGTATGACAGCCAAATATTCGCATATCAGTTAGGAGTAGGGATGTGGTTAGGAGTTATGTTACAAAAATTGTATAATAGGTATACAAAGTCGTCCTCGGCCATATAGGGGCCCTTGAGCACATGCAGTTTTAGGGATAAGAATCACTTGAATTTATTTATACAAATTCAAGTGATGCGATGAGATTTATTACTATTTCAAGAAATGTACTTCCGTTGATGTCAATGATTTCTTTCAAGATTTCTTAATCCTTGACTGGTTCTTTATTTGTATTTACGCGTAACTTGTATGGTCAGGTCGTAAATTACCCGAAATTTAAACTGTTTAAAATTTTTCAATTTTTTTTTTCATTTTATATAATCTAATTAATATATTACATATCATGACACATATTATAACGACAATATATGACATATTTACTGATCAAATATTAGTATTTTATAAACACGTACATTCAAATTCAAACTGCTCAGGGTTTTTTTAATTTTAGTTTAGAGTCTAGATCAGCAAAATAAAATAAAAAAATTCTGAGTTTCCCGAATTTGAATATATATATATATATAGTATATATGTGTGTGTGTGAGTGTGTGGGTGTTTGTATATAAAATACTAATATTTGATATTATATCTAAAAGTATTTCTAAAAATTATAAACACTTGCTGTACCTCTCATTTAGTTTTATATATATAAAATATAATCGGATAGTTACATTATTATATAAATAGATATTATGTATAGCGATCAATCAGAAGTGGATAATTATGTGATAGATATGGTAAAGAGAAGTATGCGTAACAAAAAGTTGCTGACAAACATAATTTATTTTGTCATGGTTTGATTTTAATTGCGTCTTTTCTGCCCACGCAGACTACGCTTTAGCGATTCTGTACAAAATTATCGGGTGAAAAAAATATTGGTCTGAATAAAAACATGATTCATCTGAGGTACGTGCCGTAAATGTCATTCGTGACTGAAATTGTTCATCTTTTGCCACACACCATATACTATAAATTTGCTACAAGTTCGAATTAAGAGTGTCAGATTATTATTTGGATTGTTTGTAAGTATTATTAATTTTTTAAAACCACATTATAATTACAAAGTGTGATTAAGTAACTTTTTTATTTATATCACATTTTTTAACTTTTAATTATTTACGGTTAAAACTTAAATTATTGAAAGTTTTAGGGTTAAACAATTTGAAAGTACGAAAATAGTTCGAATAAGCATATCATGTTCGAGTTCGAGTTTGAATCCAGCAGACCGGGAAAATAATTCTGTTCGAGTTTACGAAGTTTGACCCATCCCTAATTAATTGATGTATATTTTGTTTGTTTAATAATTACCTATAGTAATTATTGATATTAAATACTAATTTTAAGTACCGTTTGGTATTATTCGGTGCATTGATTCGGGTAATTTTATAGGATTTATTTTTTTTCCGAAGACGTCAATATTCGGACTTCAGTGTAATTCTGAAAAAATAATGGGGCACATGATCAATCAACATGAATAATGGGTTCATGAATCAAACAAATGGACCGACGGGTTTCGTAGAAAAACAATGTTCACGCTTGCAAATACCACAGTTGCCAAATATATGTATGGCAATCAGCAATCGGGGTTATGATAAGAGATCCCCCCTTCTCTGTATTGCGAAACCGATTAAATGCCCAAAAAGGCAAAAAACGACTATATAATATACTTATACTATTACTACATACTCCTATTATTTCGAGTCGACGCGAACGAACAGTTAGTTCGTAGAGATTTTGTCGACAGCGAGTACACGTATACTGGCGCCAAGTAATAATTCAAACGTTCACATACGCCATAATAATATAATAAACGTCATAAACCGCGCACATAATTCACCTTATGTGTAACTTTGTTCGCATATGTTTTGTCTGATACACGGTTTACAATATCTCTAAAATACGTATATTGATACCATACTAGACACGTATTATATTGCCAAAGCCGGTTTTTTTTTATCACACGTTATTTGGAGTCTGTGACGTGTTATCATTACCCTGCCTATATGCACGTCTGCCTTTTAATAGATAACATTTGAACGTAAACTTCTCCATGACAGCGGTTCTCAACCTATGGGCTATGGTACGCCGTATGCACTAATGGTACTCGGAAAGTTCGTAGGTAGTAAGCAATGACATTTTTTGATGAACAAAAAAAAAAGATTTTAATAAAAATGTACCGAAATATAAGTCAACCTATGTATGAGGAAAATTGGAAATAATAATTGTCACTGTTTTTATCTTTAATAACATTATTTGTGGCAATTTAGTTAATGATAATCTCTATATTACTACTTCACATGGGCTCTTCAATATCGAACATCTTTTTACTTTTGTGTATACATATTTGTGTGAAAAAACATTTTCCGACATTATATGCATTAAAAATAAATATTAAAACAAAATAATCGTAGAAAACAACTAAAGACTTAAATCTAACAACGTGAAGCCCGATTTTGACGTCCTAATAAATTTAATATAACACCAACCGTCTCATTAATTTATTAAAGTCTATGATATTTTTTTTTTGACTCGTAGTGGACAAGTACTTATCGACGAAGTTCGATCTCTTTCTAGTAAACGAAACAATATTTCAAAACTCTTGTCGGGATTATAAGTTGTGATGTTATTATTTTATTTATTTATTTATTTATTTTTGCGAATAAAACATCTCAATAGTCGCAAATACTATGCACATACAAGTATATGGACTCGAACGAAAATTAAATAACAACTACCTGCGGTTTTTGTTGAAAAACTTACTACAATCGAGACGAAATAAACCCATTAATCACACTATAACGTACTTAAAAAAGAGTCCAAAATATTCGGTCGCATTAAAAAAAAAAAAAAAAAACTTAAAACAGCGAATGAAATTTACCAACTAAAAAAAGTATTCTCCGAGTCGACGCGACTGATAAGCCAATTGCGCACGTATTGTTACTAATTGTATTTCAGTACGGAAATGTCAACTGTAAAACATAATCAGTGTCGGATTTGTTTAGTACAAAAAAACTTTTCGAAATAATGAGATTATAAGTTTTGAAAAAAAACGTTACTCACGTGATCGACTGAGATTATATATCTAATTATTATGTATCGACGGTGGGATGTTAGCAACATATCGTTCAACGGGTTTGACGACTGACATTGGTTTATTATTATTTCTCGACATCCGATAGAAGGTCAAATGCTTCATTTGACTTCACCGTTAAAGAATTATTATTATTAGCGAATCTAATAGAGATGTGATGTGTTTGTATTGTGTTACGTACTAATGTGTAATACGTGCCGAGTATACGGTAAATTTGATTCGATTACATTCGGTCGGTACTAACTATTATAATGATATTAAATTTCAGAAATTAAATTTTTGAGAAATTTCTTAGACGAAGTTTCCAAACACTTCAAGAAATTTCTGAAATACACACACACACACACACACACACACACACACACACACACACACACACACACAGGGTGTCTCAGTGTAATTTGATAAATGCAATAACTTTTGTTCTATTAATAGTTTTCACTTTTTTTTCTTTTTTTAATTATTACTACAGCATTGTTCTATAATAGTATCGCATATATATTTTTTTAGAACTCAAATTTTCAAATTTGGAATTTTATTCTACAGAAATTCAGCTTTTACAAAATGGAAATTTTTCGAAACCTTTTCGTAAAACTTCCAAAGATAAAAAATTTCCATTTTAAACATTTTTTAAAATTTAAATTTCTAAATGAAAATTTCCCATTGTAATATAATATACGCGTAGTTATTGTGGTTATATAAGTGTGCGTACGTGGAAATCTCCTGATGTTTTGTAATCAGAGCCCTTAAAGTTAAGCCACTCAGTCAGAGATCCGTATGTTATTTCATGCTACTAAATAAATATTGTTATTTCTATAATGCGTAGGTAGTTAAATAAAATAAAATATTATTATGATTTACGATATTTTGCGTTGGTGTGTTCAAATCATTTTAAGATGCAATACTATAAAGTATCAAATTTCAGAAAACAATACGGTTCGGCGCAGGCCCGATGAGAGGGTGAGGCAGCCGGGGCTGTAGCCATGGGGTCCGGGGCCTTGAAGAGGGCCCAGGCCTTTCCAAAAAAAAAAAAGCCAAGTCCTATATTTTACCTAATCATTGCTTTAAAAGAAAAATTATTTTTAATTTATAAATTTATAATTTTATTTTAAAAAATTAACACATATAATATTGAAAAATTAAATTTTGGATATAGGTAGGCATTAATTTTGCAAGCAAACTTCACAAAATCAATCTGTTGTTGAACGATTTGTTGTCGATATGTAAAAATTTAGTTATTTAACATTTTGAGAGTGTAGACAACGCAAAAAGTCTATGTAGATTATATTTTTGTATTAATAATATAATAATCACTTTGTTCCGTGTTATATGATTTTTTCTTTGAACCTACCTTATTATATATATACACATACATTTTAAATGATAACGCTAGGTGTACTGTAATAGTAGTAAGTTGAATATTTGATACAAGAAGGGTAGGGAGAGGACCCAGATTAGTTAATCCCTGGGGCCCTTGATTTCTCTCCACGGCCCTGGTTCGGCGCTGACGATTTGACGGAATAACGATTCGTAGAAACGGAAATAATTGTATTTTTCATTTTAACTAAATAATATTTTATTATTTATCCATTAATGATTTAATGTATAATTTAAAATGAATATGCTAATGTATTTAATTACTATAAATATATTATATTATATATTTATCATGTAAAATTTACCATTTTCCCCACATAAATTTTATATATATTTTTTTTTACTACTTCCATTTTTTTTTTTTTTATTTGTCCGTGTAATATTAGGCATATTCATCTTAAATGAATTGTTAATTTTATAATTCATATTATATGTTACATTGGAAATTATTTTTAAAATTTCGTAAAAGGAAATAGGAGTTTTTAACAAAAATGTTGCTCTTCTCCCCAGAGAAATTTGACTCAAGTGCTCAAATAATCATTCTAAAAATTCCTTCAGCCAATTAGACTAAAATACACGGGGTACAATATTATACATGGACAAAATACAAGAAAACTTTTTAAGTATAAAATATATTTATGAACATGAATTTAACCTCAGGACACACAATAATAATAATATAGTGCAATAATTAACTACGATAATTGGTAAGTACTGGTGGCGCAACTAGGGGAGTGCTAAGAGGACTAAACCGTAAAACATATTTTTAACTCCATAATCTTCAATTCTTGAACTTATAGTAATGGCCAAAGGCTTTTTTTATACTTGTTCATCATTTTATCATCATTATTGAACTATATATTGTAATAAATATTTTATATTCTGAGTGAAGTGAAAATTACATTATGTTTATAAAATAATGTTTATTTTATTTTTTTTTTTCTGTAAAAACATTTTCGTGAAAAACTGCTCAGAATTTGATAAAAACGATTTTAGAACTATCTTTTTTAATACAAATTTTATGAAAATTTAAATATAGGTAGACAATAATATAAAATATGTTTTAGTGCAAGAAAATGTTTAATATATGAAAAAAAAATTATTTGCTTTTTTTCTTATCAAATATTATTTTTCCCTTTTCTCGGTTAATAATGGAATATCAATTTTGCCAAGTAAAAAATATTTTATTTTTAAGATGACAAACTTTATAATTTTTAAGTAAAATTTTCATGAATAAACTGAATCTTCGCTTGGAATCATTTTATTGAAGAAATTATTTATTGATTCTTTAAAATGCAGTACACCCACGAAGTGAATTTCAGCCGGGGAGTGAAGAACACCTATAGTGTGAAGCATAGCTGGATTTTTTCAGTTTATTATGTTTTGTCACAAATAATTTATTTTATCTAATTACTTAATAGTGTTTGTTTTTAACCTATAGAGTGCCTATAGTTAAAATATATAAATATATACACACACACATATAATATTTGGAGGGAAATGAAAAACCTTTGTATGACAAAACCTTGTATAAATTTTTCATAGGGGCTGTAGCTCCTTACATTTAAGCATAGTTACCCAAATTGCACCAATGATGCGTTATCTACTTCAGGGGTGCCTTTTAGTGGGAGCATGGAGTGTTTTCACACCCACTTGATTTTTAACAACACATCAGAGAAATATAACAAATTTACGTCATTGATTGGTACTTATATTAAATGCTGTCGGTTGCCGAAATGAGAAAAAAAAGTATTAGAAAAATGTCCAAAAATTATTTTTACATTTTCAAAATTGTGTTAAAATCTTTCTTATATTATTGTTTATCAATGTTTAAATTTTCATAAAGTTAAGATCAAAAAATTATGGTTTGCGCATATTTTTTGTCAAATTTTGGGTAATTTTTTCCAAAAAAATGAAGAATTGAGAAAGTCAAAAAATAACCTCTCTAAAGTACCAACTAAAGGCATATTCGGCTTCAAAAAGTTACTGATCGAGACTTTTGGACAAGTACGAAAAAGTGTTCACAGAAAAAAAAAAATCATTGTAAAAACACTAGCTTCTTCACTTCGTTCAGAATCTAACATTTCTTTATAATTAGATACTATTCTTAATTTAGTATTAAATATTAAGTTCTTAAAACTTGTGCATTATTAAGTCTCAGGTCTTATGGCAGTATTAAATATTTGAAAATGTCCTAACTAAAATTTCACAACCCCTTGAAAAAAATTGGAACGCAACCCCTAGCGCGTATCTAACTACTGCATATCTGAGACGTCACACGCGAATGAAAATTAATTTATGTGACCTGGATGCATTCGACGGACGCTGACGGAAACACACCGATGACGCGCGATTGTGTCAGAGTCGTGTATTTATGACAATGTCATTTATTATCGCTGTAAACGTTGCCTCGAAATGAGATATTTCTGGATCGACGGCGCTGAATTCGGACAAAACCGTAATTCAGTTATATTTCAGTGATAATAATGTATCTATTATCTACACGTATTAGTTATATCGGATGTATGTGAACTGCGAGAGAATTATCCTATTTCGAATGGGTTGACATCCAAATTGTGACAATATTAAAAACATACATCATTTATACAATTCGATTAAATTTAACAAAGTATTCAAATTGCGAATAAATGTATTAGGTACCGTCGTAACTGAGAAAAATAAACATCATAAGTTTCGTCGAAAGTGTGAAGAAATAAGGCAGTTAGGTAATTGGGTTTATTTTAGTATACAGTGGAATGAAAGGCGTAGCGAAAAATATATAACTTCAGAGGTAGCCCCAAACTTTGACTAAAATCAATCTAAGATGAACGTAACTCAACTTTCTCTCGTAATAAATAAAAATCTCGCACGGCAACACATTGATAACACATTTAATATTAGATAAAAAATATATGACCTGTCGTATTTTTCACATTTTATTTTCGTAGCTACAATACAATCTGTATGATCAGTTTTTTAATTTTTATATTTATACTCGCATCATAGGCAACCAATTAAATAGAGCATGGAATTACTTGAAATATCATTGCACGCATTAAATTAACAAATAATTGTTATTGAACGAATGTATTCACTTAAAAATATTTTGAATTAGAATAATTTGCACTCATTTTTTTACTGTTACATTTAGACATTTTTCAATTTATATTTATATGAATGTGATTATACCTAAGTATTACTCTGGATATGACAACTAAGTAATTTGGTTGAAGAGAAAAAGTATAATGGTGAACTGGCCAATTCTTATAGTGATGGGCCTGAATGGAATTAACGTTTATATTAAGATGAAACGGCAAACAATTATTAGTAGTTTAATTTAAATTTAAAACACACTATATGCCAAAAATAAGCTGAAAGACCTAGATAGATATTATAAAATATAACTTGACAATGCATATACTTTATGTTAAAAATAATTACATTTTATACTATAGACTGTATCAAATATATGGCTCAAACTTTTTTGTACAAAAATTCACTTAAAATATTTCATTTTTACTAAAAATCTATTAAATTGAATTGAATAAAGCTATATAATATAGCTTATATTATATTAATAGTTTAAATTAGAATACAAAATAAACATACAATTTAAAAGTATCCTTTTAAATCTTGTCCATTCAAAAAAATGTAAACATTCATAGATACTAAGACAAGTTGCGGTCAACTATTAGCTAAAAAAATAAAATTTTGTTTTATATCCTTATGAAAATTTATATCAATTCTTAAAAATATTAAAAAAAAAAAAGTATAAATATGCAATAAAACTTTAAAAAATGCATACAAATTATAACGCCTTATTAAAAAAAATTTAAAATGATTATCATAATTTTCATATTTTAAATGTCGAATTCGTAAAATTAATTTGTATCTCATTTCACAATAAATTCTGTTTCATAAAAAAATGTCACTAAAGCAATTAAGTTTGGAAAACATTGTCTATCAATTATATCGATGTACGAATTTAGCATTGGTGGTATGTTTAATTTTCTCGCAGTTTTAGATATCATCCATTTGAAAAAAGTAACCGGTTTTAGCAAAATATACCATTTCCCGTAATATCGATAAATGATTTTTACAACCAATTTCGGTGTAAAAAATATTCATAACGAATATGATTATAAAATGTCTGTGAAATCATTTACTTTGCGCTTTTTGAGCGTAGCTAAGCGAACGACGCCCAGTAGCGTACAAAATATTATTATACTACGACTAACCTGCGTGATAGATGCATAGCACCGCGACGGCGATCACCGCCGTCTTTCTGAGCGCAGGATTCATTATGCTTCTTCAATTAGTGCCACGACTCGTAGCGACCCGTGTGCCGTATCTGCTGATCGTCACTGGGGTATCGACATCCCTTAGTCGTCGTCGGCACACAAATATAAATTACTTCCGCTCTGCTGTAACATAAAACGTAAAACAAAAGTCAAATAACGTACACTACCATTTTATATATTATTTTATTGGGGTAACATAAAAATGATAATTTTAAATCATTATTATATAATGCGAATTCTCTCGTTGTAAAAATAACATTCTTCACGATGATCTAGTTCAGCAATCATCAATTTTCTTTTCACTGAGTACCACTAAGCATTTTTATAGTCAATATGTGTACCATCTAAATTTGTCTTTTAATAGTTTAATTAGGTGATAATTATTTAACTCATGGACGCAGAAAAGGGGGAGGTTTGAGGGTGAAAACCCTGATATTGGAAAAATGTTACTATTTTCATAAGACTAAATTTGCTAGTTTATAAAATTATTATAACAGACTTTTTTATTTACAAATACGTGCTTTTAATTCTGTTTTTAGTATCGAACATTTAAGATTCAATTGGAAACATACTTATTAGTTATGAGTTATTAGTACCTACTTAACACTCGTATCACTTTTTCCCGTCTCAAAATATCCAATAAGTATGTAAAAAGTAGATTGTACTTGCCAGTTATTATTTTTATATCTTCCTTTGTTTTCCAAATTCTACAGACATTTTAATTTGTATTAGAAATAAATTTACATAAACAGGATAATTTCAAATTTTTCTAATTGTTTATTTAGTCAAAAAAATACTGTGTATTTTTTATTAATGAACATATCAAGTTTCTAACGCAATTTTTTTCGGGGTACTGATTAAATAATACTACAATTTATTTAATAAATAAATTATTTTTATTATATATTTTAATCGAGTTTTCATTAATTTTGCTCCTTGTACTACAAAAAACTATTAAGAATTTAGAAACATAATCTATATTAAGTATACAGAATTTTGATATTACACTCGTTCAGTTGATAATTTCACTTTTGAATCCCTTTCATTTAAAATATGTACCTATGCCTCTAAACCTTTACTACATTATAATTTATGTGTTTAAATATTATGAACAATTATATATAAATGAGTATTGAAAGCAAATAAAATATATGAGCAAGTTTAATGTGAAATCTTCTGTTGCTTTTTTCAATCACAACACTAATACCTATCGAGTTGAATTAAACTTATTTACCCTCATAAATCGTCATCGAGCCTGCTTCTGTACTTTTTTCGGATAAAATTAGGATTTATTACCAAGTATTTTTCAAATACCTAACATAATTTATACAGAATCTTTACTTTTTCACTGTTACGTATCTCCTGGGTGGCCATTACATACGGTTAGAAACCTCTGATCTGGTTTCTTTTGGTCATAGTGACAAAATAACTTTAGTGATTTTTTATAGAACATGGTCTATTGAAAAACTACCAATAAATATGTGTAAATATCAGATATATAAAAAAATATTTTCGAAGTTATCATGAACTGAATAATTTCTCGCCAGTAATAAGTATGACGAATTTTAATTTGTTGTCACTGTAAATTTAATAATAATATTATATTGACATCTAGTCGTTACTGCCAATAATTAAATCGGATAGTTTATACTAGGGTGACCATACGTCCTGTTTTATACAGGATTGTCCTGTATTTCAGGTCTGTGTCCTGTTGTCCTGAAAAACTTCTTTCAGGACGCTTTTTGTCCCGTAATTTCAAGTCTGTCCCATATTAATCCCGTTTTTTGACTTCCTGTTGATTTAAAATTTTTGAAATGAAATTATTGAATAAAATAATGTAAGAATCTAGAAATCTTTTGGATACCATTAGATCAATTATAATCGTAAAATGAATTAACAAGTTTTTTGTAAAAAGTAAAGTTTACAATATGCATGAATAAAGGATTTGGAGAAATTTTAAAAAGTATCAATTAGTTTCATTATGTTATTTTCTGTTTTTCAAAATAATGTTTTTATGTGTTTAAATTTAATCTATAATAGGTAGTTTAAAAATTATACTTTTGTCACGATTCAAAAACATACATATATATATGTAATAAATACTTATTTATTTAAAAATATTATGAAAAATATTTTTGTCCTGTATTTTATTTTCTTAAATATGGTCACCCTAGTTTATACT